>JBBPMO010001079.1:0-12729 GCA_038090315.1 Xanthoconium stramineum
CAATGTTGCTTGAAATCTCTTGTGACTTGTATCCTAAGGTTACTACACATTGGCATTGTGATGATATAAATCAAGGCCTTCATTCCCCTGCTAGTAATAGGAAACCCATGGTGTGGGTATGGGTATAACACGCGAAGCGCCACATCCATGGCAACACCCACTATGGACACAAAAGCCACACATAGATACAATTTTGATGTAAACTACAAATTGTCTACAATTTAGAGCCCTAATTTAAGTCAATCTCACTGTCTGCCAAGGAAGCAGCTAGTAATATGCTTAGTTGTAATCTAATCACCACAGTGCAGGTAAATGATGTACCTTCAATCACGAAGATGAGTCCATGTTCTGACATCGCAACCATTGCCGCATGGGCGGTGTGGGCAGATGAGAAATACATGAACCGGATGGTTTCGTCTCTGATGACATCTATTGTAACCAATTGTTTAGTGTAATACTGCAAGCAATATATATTAAAGTCCAGTACCTAGGAGCTGTGGAGTGCAGGGTGCATTCTCAGGATCATCATTGAAGACACATGTTCCTTCAGGGTGGGTCTCTATTGTGATTGGCAACAGGATGAGGAGAAGCTCAGTGAACTGATCTTGCTGTTGTGTAACTGCTCTCTCATGGTGAGCTCCAAGTCATGTGATTACGACATAGGAATGTACAGTACCTGCTACATAGGCAGATAATGTTTCTGGGGGAATGATGATTGCATTCGTGAAAATCAGGAGTGATAAACTTGTGGACATTGATACAAGGTCACCGGCACAGGGCGAAACAAGGGAGGTGTTGGATTCGTTCATGCATCATCATAAAAGGCCACGACACCAAGCCCTTGAGCACTTGTTCTATGTTTCAATCCAGCTATGTTTCAGTTTTGTTTCAGTCATGATTCGGATTCCTTTTGTCTTTGTTGTCACATTGGTTTAGCTCAGGTTTCTGGTGACACAACTACAAGGTCGGTGTCACTTCACTCTGTGGTTGAAATGTACTCTTTATCTCCTCCACTCAGTCTCTGAGTCGGGTGAGTTATTTGTTGTCATGTTGACTCTGGATGAAGCAGTGATTCAGTCTCTTGTTCACCAGCACAAGTTGGGTTGCAGGTACCAAGGGCATGTCAACACAATACCATGTCCTAGTAAATGATTTGCTGGAACAATGACCTGCCAGGAGTGGGGCCTTTGGTTACAGCTTCAAAAGTTTGCAATCCAACTAAATCTCTATGCAGGTGAGACCCAAAGATTGCGGTCCCCGCAAGGAGATATTGTTTACAGGTAGCCAAGGCCTCCAACCTATTTGAATCCATCACTGTTCAAATTTTCACTATGTCTATAAAACAATTTCCATATCAAGAGGTTGGAAGTATGTGGTGAGGCAACCACTACTATTGGAAACCAGTTGACGGTGTTCTGCGCAATGCTGGCGAGTGGATTGCATACGCTGCTGCACAGTGCAAGGCCATTATCTTCTATTCGGTCAATCGAGCCATGTGGCAATGATTCAAACTTCAAGACATTGCACCATACACCTGTTTTTCACCGACGTAGTTGTTATCAAATCGTCAGTTCTCCAGGATATATAGAGTCCGTAGTGATGAGCAGGGGGCCTGTGTGTTGCATTTAAGGACCAGCGCACATTGAGTACAATGTCGATCTACACTGTCTGTCCCTCTAACAACAAACCATTCTCCTCCCTCGATATGCCTGCTGACCACCCTCCCATCACTACCCTTGCTGTCATGAAGGAGATTCAAGGGAGTATTCTGCAAGATTATACAGTGAGTTGTTGTCTATGGACTACTTGCGCTGATACTGACGAGGATCAATGGAAGGAACCTGGAGAACATCTATCTGTGATCGTGTTCACTGCTGGCCATGATGCTCCTGAGATAGTCACAACCCCATACATCAACGGGTCACTTTCTGTGACCCGTTGGCTTTGTGATGACGTGCATCTCAACTACTACGTCAGCAGCTCCGAGACCACTCTCATTGGTGTTCGACGTCACATGTTCAAGCGCTTCCTGACTTCGCATGGCATTCCTTTCCCACATGCGTACTCCATGTTCTATTGGGCCCAAGATTTGAAGATGCCGCTCAACTGGGCATTACTCAGCTGCTGTGCAGGTGCTGTGGAAAACTGTCTGCTTCGCGGTAATGTCATTGTTGTTAAGCACCGCCAGTCTTCTATGAACAAGTTCGAGGACATGACGACCGAGGACAAGGCACTTGTCACATCTGTTGTTGGAAGGTTTGAGACGTATGTTCTGTGCATCTTTCATCATCTAATGTTATTCAATTCTCAGTGCTGTTGGGGGAGGTTTGCTCGACTGTGTCGATGAGTATGACATGGCGCTCAATGCGATCGAGCTCTAGGTGTTCAATCCTTTCCGCGCAAGGTCATGTTCACACTGTTACATACACAAGCCTTTGGACTCTCTTCTTTCTGATTCACAGCGGCTACAAGTCGACCGTCCCATTTTACATTTACTCAGATGTTCCCAATTTTCGTAGTTTGTTACATTTGCCAAATCAGTGTCTGTGTGAGAGCTCTGTATCTCAGTTGGTATATATATGATGTTTGTGATTGAGTATGAGATGAAGAACAGATGCATTCAAGCAATCGTCATTTACTGTAGATAGACTAAGGCAATGATGTGTTCAAAGCATGTCTGTGATGCCAATATCTTTGCGCGCGCATAGCTACTCATCGAAGGCTTGTTCTTATTATTGCAATCTGAGGTTTCATTTAGCCTTCGCTTGGACAGTCTCCTGGTTTGTCAATACTCAATGCAGGACACAGCATAAGTAGTGTATGCAATAGTGTCTTGAGTTGAAATCTCACATATTTCGCACACAGCGCAGGCTCTTTCAAACATCACAGGGAGTCTATTCCACACCAGGCCAGGTGAAACATGTAACTATGAGGGAAAAAAAGGCCTGCCTTAAAAAAACCCACAGAAGTACACGAACTCGAGGCAAAATCAAGGGACAGTCAGAATGAAAGAAGAACAAACACTATTCAAAGTCTGAAAATTCGGCTAGCACTCTCGCACTGCAAGGCAATATGATAGAAAAGAAGAAATGGAGTCCTGTAGGAGTTGCTAGCAGTGTACAAAGTGCTCAGAGACAATGCGTGGTGAGAATGCGTACAATAAGTACTCACCTATGTAAAGGAGCAATCCTTTATTTACGGCAACGCTTGCCAAGTACAACTTGAGATACGAGCGCAGCGGCCTCTGAGGTGGTCCGCTTTTTGAACGCGTCAGGATCCAGGATGGTGGGCTTCCGCTCTTTGATGTCAGACAAAATTGGAAGCAGCACTCTGACAGTGTGTGCATTCAGTTGATACACCTGGCAAGAGATTGTGGGTTCATGTAGTGGTGATTTTGTGATTGTACTCACTCGTCTGTTGTCCCAATTGAATGCGTGGAGCGACGCGCGCACCATGACAAGGGTACCCTGGCGCAGTTGCGAGTACCAGTCTTGGGGTGGGATAAGCTCATCATTGACGTCCCTCAAGTCGAGTTGATGCAGTTTGGCATGAACGTGCCTAAAAAGGTCTCCCCCGTAATCCGGCAAAACACTTGGGTGATACAGGTCGTTTGTCGTGACTGTGTGAGATGGTAAGCTGCGTAAGGTTATTGGTGTCCAGTGAACTCACTAGGCTTGTTAGCTATCTCCTTGGAACGGGCAGTTGAATCCGGGTCTGTTTCAATGTTGTCGCACAATGCTAAATCCATGTCCTCAAGGTTGAAGTCTTCTCCTGTCTTTGAGCTGACACCACCAGCGCCGATGTCTGCTCTGTCAGGACTTTTTTCGCAATTCAGCCATTGGAGCGTTTGCTGCTCTGGGTGGGCGTAGCAGTTGTGTACATGGGTTCTGTGACAATGACAATGTAGTCAGGACTGCCTGTATTTCCAGCATCCACATGCGTGGTCCACTCCTTGATCTGGATGTTCTGCAGATTCTTAAGTAACAGCTTCTGCACAATAATGGCCTGCTTACCTTGCCAGACACCTCTCATTTGTCTTGTTCGACCACATCACAGAGAGTAGCAATCTGGTTGTCAAACAGGTTGCCCAAGCATGCAGGTGCGTCGCTTGGTTTCTCCAAAACGAAAACATTCTTGATGCGAGTCTTATCTTCGATCAAAGTCGCCTTCAACGGGCAGCATGATTCAGAGGAGGCTGACACACGTGAGGAAGACAGATGGTGACATACGTTGAACAATGACCCCATAAAGTGATTTCCCTTGGCCGAGAAGCGGGTACCACAGAGGGCCGGCCGAATCTCGCTGACTAGAATGGTCTCAAAGGCTTCAGACCCTCGGGGTGGGTGATAGTCCCACACATTGTTGGCCACGATGTGACGACTAAAGTGGACACTGTAAGTCACCTGCGCCAAAATGAGATGTTTGGGCATGGTGAGCAGACTGTTGTAAACAGTGTCATAAGTGCTCATGCGCTCTTCGTCGTCCAAGGTTGCCATAAACTCGAAGTGCTGCGGTGAAAAAGGATGAGAAGAGGGAGGAAGTCGTCAGGAGCGTGGAGGTTGAGTGATTAGATGCCGGGAGATACGAGAGGGTAACTTCTTGTGACTTCTTGGCGGGAACAAGCTTAAGTAGTTGGAGGACACAAGGCACTCTGTGAGACATTTGTTGCCACAATAAAACTTAATTTCAACAATCCCTGTATGCATGGTCAGTTTATGAGGGTCAGAAGGCAGTCAAACAAATGAATGAATGACATCGCTCTTTGTAACAACAGATGTCTCGGGATAGTAATGATGATCCAGACTGAAGAGATGGATCAGTGGCAAGATGCAATTGCAGTGCTACTTGGACATCTCTGTGGATGTCCTCATACAACCCATGTGACGCCCGCCATCACCATGCGCCTCTCGAGACGCTCTTCGTTTCAGGGGACGCTTCTGGATGCGTATTGGACGTGTGTCACTCATCGCAGTGACCATTGGCGCACATGTGTTCGTGACCTCCCGTTCTATGTTGTCCAAAACTGAGGAAGCATTGTCTGCACGCAGCACACAGGCTGATAAAGCATCCGTCAACACTGTCAGCATGTGAGCCTGAGTGTTCCCTGTCAGAGCCAGTAGCTCACGCTCCGCTTGTAAGCGTTCACCCCCTTCGCAGTAACGTATGATTGTGGGAAGGTTGAGAATATCGAGTCTCTTGAACTCCCGTCTGACGTCCTCACTTTGGCGACAGGTTATCCGCTTATATGAAAAAGGTCGGAGAACTATTACTCCCTCCAAAGTCTTTACTCGTGAAAGCATCACGTATGGTGACTCAGTTCCAGCACAACCCTCAAGATCGATGATGGCACGGTCGAGTGTCATTCCCTGGGATTTATGGGCGGTCATTGTGAAGCCTGGCACAATGGGTAACTGGGTTCACTTAAAGCGGAGGCTGCCTTTCCGGAACGGATGCTGAATATTAATATCAACAGTGTCTGCCATGACAACGGACTGATACTCCTGCAGGTGCGGTAGCCGCTCCGCAGATGTCGAGGGAGTGTGCACTATGCATGAAACAGCATGTCGACAATTTTTCTGGTCAAGTGTATATCGCACACTTACAAGTGTGCCCACGCACCCATTTACAATCCCCCCCTCCACATCAAAGTTATGAGTAATCATCACAGGCATGCCAACAACGAGCGGGATCCTGCCTAAACGGTGGTGAGTCTCTCCTGTGTGCAGACGGTGCAGGTGTTCTGATTCATCATCCGTAATGATTCCACCATCTATGGTGTCGATGCATTCATACCAGTGGACATGTTGCCCTGTACGTTGAGCAAATGCCAGTGCCACTCTCTCGTTAAGTACATCTTTGATCTCATTGCTCGACACGATTATAGGTGCATCTAACCAACTACCTTGTTCCCACGATGGTCTCACTGTCGACAGGAGCCTGGACTGTAGAAGACGATAATCATCATCGGTACACTTGCCTAATCGAAGGCGTGTCAGAAGGTCGACGAAACATTCATTCTCTTTGCCGAATTGCTGCATCACTTGGACCAGTTTTACAACAACATCGACGCAAAGCCACAAGAGCCTGCCAAAGACATCTGCCTGGACCTTGGTGTTAGCCATATTGTGACCTCTCACGCGGCTGTACAAAGAGCGCTGACCAACTGGAGGTAATTGTCCAAAGTCACCTGCGAAGATGACATTCATGCCACCGAACGGCAGGTTGTTCCCCTTCGCAACACACAACGCCTCGTGCATGGACACCAATAACTTATGACCAATCACCAACTTTTCATCAACAAAGAGAAAATCAACACCATCCCATTTAACTATAAGATCCCGCCGGCTCTTAGCAGATAACTTGGATCCTTTTCTGTCATTCAGATTCAATGCTGAGTGCAGAGTAGATCCTGACACATTTTTTGCAGCGACACCCATGAAAGAGCAAACACAGAACCGCCGAGACTGTTGAGTTTTGTCAAAGAACATCTTGATAGCCTGTATTACTTGTGACTTTCCTGTGCCGCCCACGCCTGTTATGCACATCCGAAGAGGAGAGGGGTGATCTTGCATAGCCTGTCGAGTAATTAATGTATAAGCCCGTCTATGTTCTGTATTTAAAGTAAACTGGTCCGCAATCTCGTCAGCAGCTACAAGCGTATGTGGACCAACTGAAGTAAACCCTTGGCTGACAAGTATAGGGTGAGTTGGAACGCTCGACTGATCGACCTCCTCGCTCTGTTGGTCTCCTTCAACTGTACGTATCACAGGCTGAATTAGGACACCCGTTGCACATGCATCGACGTGATCAGCTTGTGCAGCATGCAGCAGCTGCCTCGTGTGCTGTAGACGTTCACTGTAGGCATCCCTCCATTCATCTTCTAAGATCTGTGAAGTACCCGTGATATCATACTCCATTGCACATGGGTTGACTGAACTTGATTCAGAAACGCGCAGTTCGAATCTTCCAGATTCTTCCAACTGTTGTACACAGTCAATGCAAGCGCCCTGGTGCAGTAGTCTTCGCTGAGACCGACTCTCTTCCAATGAAACGAGGAATTCAAGGCGATCATAATCCTCATCAGTAACGTTGTGCCCCATTTCCCCAAGCTCAAGCCCGTCAGGCAATATGTCTGATGCGATTCGCGGGTGAGTGGGTCTCTGTTGATGTTGCTGTAACATGTCCTGATCCCGGGCATCTTTACATTCCTGTAGGGCGTGGATATTATCTACAATGTGGCGTTTTGAAGGATATGTACCCTGCGGATCTGCAGTCCATGCGTTATAAGCGGCAGTCCATGAATCGTTACCTTCTCGGAGATCAGAAGCTGATTGCCAAGGCTTGAAAAGAAGCAACATTGCATGCGCATGTCAGGCCATAAACACCTCGCGATCCCGTCGCGGCAATGGGGGCCCAATGGGGACAGGCACGTAACGTTTTGAAGGATGACGCACGCGAAGTTGTCGTGTCTTGCTCTCGACGTGGTTAGATAAAAATTGAAAGCATGGACGTCAATATGATGTGTCTCCAAGAACATCAAGCGCTGGCACTCCAGAAGTTGTGAGTTCTATGGCGTCTGACTCAGCCTCAGTCAGACAATCAGAATCCCCACCATGATCAAACATATCGTCAGCCCCGTGCCTTTGTTTGATTTTATCGATCTGTGCACAAAAGTCCCAGAGACAGACATGCTGGAGTGCCCATGAACGGAAACAGTAGTCGTCCACTTGGTTCATGCAGGCAATGAGATTGCCATCCTGATCAGCACGTACTGTGTATTCGTTTGTGGCTGGTTCCACATCTGGCAATGCGTGGCCATCTTCTTCCTCCCTGTTCGACACAGATGTACCAGTATCTGTCTCCGATTCGTCAGCAGAACTCTCATCATCATGAGTGTCAACCCATTCGGGCCGTCTCAACTGTTCACTCAAGACAGGATAACATTCAGGGCTGGGTAACTGCCTTTCCAGGGCACGCTCGAATGCAGACCAATACAAGTTTTGGTACACATGACTTGTATAATGGTCACCATAGGCTAGCAGAGATGAACAGACTTGCTGAGCCGACAACTCCTGATGAGAAATCATTGAATATGCACACTTTTGTAACAGTCTCTTGGCACGAACCTTCAAGTCATCCACTGTAGGATCGTATTCACCCACCTTTGCAACCATGACTTCTAAAGCAGAGTAAGCCACATGGGCTTTCAACTGAGATTTGGTAATGTAGTCAGTAATGTAATACACTATAGCCTTGGCTGAAACACCTGAGCCAACAAACTGGATGTCCATATTGCACCGCAGGCATTCCAGCATTGTCTCGTTGTAACGATTTACCATCCCATCAAGATAATGAAGGTGCACATCACCAGTCTCGTCGTCAATATAACTTTGACCTACAAAATTTTGCTCGTCCAGACCAAAACGGCACTCTCTCAGTTCAGGAGGACCCTTCCAGTATTTAAAGCACGTAGTAGTGTGTTTGTGGACCTGACAAGCCGTTGTGAGGCAGTGAACATCCTTCTTGCGTTTCAGAATCATGGTATCATCACTTCCCTCCAAAGAAGGGCCTCATACCGAACATGGATGGTTTACAGAGGAACAGATGTCGATACCAGGAAGCAGATCTGCTGGCACTGAGCTGGCAATCGTATCATCAAGGAATGTGAGGAGTCGATTTCTAAACTCCGTATCACCAGCGTGCAGAACCCGGTGTTTGATTTCGTCGCAATCAAGACTGTCCTTCAACC
Organism: Xanthoconium stramineum; assembly: GCA_038090315.1. Classification (NCBI taxonomy): domain Eukaryota; kingdom Fungi; phylum Basidiomycota; class Agaricomycetes; order Boletales; family Boletaceae; genus Xanthoconium; species Xanthoconium stramineum. Next base: position 8,750 of record JBBPMO010001079.1, read on the forward strand.
AAACAAGCATATGACAATGAAGACTGCCTCTGCCCTGTGCCTCAACACACCCGTAGTAAGCATTCACACAGCCAAGAATACCAACGTGATCATGATGGGACTCAGAAGTACGTTTGCTGCAAGTGGTAGTGCCGTTGTAACCCAACACTGATTGAATGAACGCCGTCATGTACAGATGAAAGAATTGACTACCTGCAACCGGGTTCCTCACGAGCGCGACAGACTGCATCCAGAAATCTGGGATCTGATCTGGTAACAAGTTGTCTATGTCAATTTCTTCTCCGGTGAGTAACTTCACGATTGGGTTGTACACGTCTGCAGGATTCACCGTGACATAGAAAGCAGGAAGACCCATCTCCATCATCAACCCATGAATTTCGTTCCGCATGACATTTCTTGCGCTACTTGATCCCTCTACACGCGCCGTAACATGGGACACCTGTTTTAACAGATCGCATACGCGTTTTTCCTCTCCGGTGAAACAGGTAACCTGATCACCCTTCAGAGCCCTCTCAGCCACAGTACGCATGGCTGCAGGCGAGACCAATGCGAAATCGGATCTGAACGCATCGAACAACTGTCGGTCTATTTTGAGACTGGAATGCAACAACACGTTTCTACGCTGGAGCACGTTGAAAGTGGTAAACAAAAAAGAGTAGTGAGTCTGGAACCGTCTATCTGCCAACTGCAGCAAGTGACTGACATGGCGTTTTAGAGACACATGACGGGAACGGAACGAATCCTCAGGAGCCCCCAAACCATACAGAAAAAGAGTGGGGTACGTCAGCGGGAAGAATGCTGGATTGCAGATATCGCCTACGGGGTTTGGCCCATGTGGTACCTGAAGGTAACCCTTCCCTTTCTTCATTACGTGCTCCAAGGCTGCAGCCCAGAGAACGTGAGAGGGCGCGGATGGGTCGACATTAGTCACAACCACTGTATCAAAAACATCTCTTGTTGTAGATAGGTCGGAAGAACGCGTGTGAGCTGTATCATCCTGTAAAGGATGATCCTGTGTCATACTGTCGTACCTAGAAGTGAGGACATCCCTGGTCTGTGAGGGTGGTATCACTTCGACGTGAAAGGGAAGTATATCTTCATTGTCGAGGCCATCAAAGACTGTCTTGTTGATGCTGATATCCTTGTAGTAAGGGTTATGTGCGTGCAGCCACCTCAGTGCTGCAAATACTTTCTCCTTTCTGACGACAAGAGGTTGAGCGTGTTTACGCAACCACTCCTTTGATGGCATGGAGGATCCAACGAAGATAACACATATGGGGGTGACAACATCGTCAATCGAGGGAGGGAGGATGTTCATTGCACGTTCGGGCTCCTGTGGATAAACAATAATATGACCACGCATTCCCCACTGAGAATTTGGCAAGCGACCAACAGTAGACTCAGTTTCTTGCAGATGGACAATCCAAGACTTTGCTCTGCAACGTGCGATCATTGCCTCCTCCACTATGGAAAGGCCGCTCAGCTCAGGGGGAACGTCCCCCAAATACATGTTATTAGCCAGTGCAAGATCAGGCGTCTTCCCCTTTAGAAGGCTAGATTTGCATGCGCCACATAGCATCAGTGCAGAAGGCTGGCCATTGACAACAACAACGCCCTCGGGTGCTACGAGCAAATCAGACAATGGCTCTGACAGCACTTGTACTTCAGGACCAACACACAGAGGATCAATCCATCGCGGGTGTGCGATCTTACCGTCGACAACACGTCTATCTGGCCTATTAAGCAAACCCGTGTCGATATCCCCAAGAGGCACTTCGTTGCCCTCAGAAACATTGCGCCTTGCATTGCAGGAAGAACAGATGAACGTTTTCAGAGCGTCAGAGGATGTGGCTTGTCGAAATCTATTAACAACGTCTGTTTTCTGTTGATCACTGAGAAGAACAGGCCAGTCGCTATGTGCTACATCAGTGACACGGTGTTCCTGCTTGCTTTGTACTCGACGAACATACCACCCCAGCGTCTTTCGCAACTTTGGCAATGTCATATCAACTTCAAACGGAACTTTCAAGATGCACAAAAGATGCTTAAGAGGTAGCGACTTGATACGACCTGAGCTCATTGCGTCCAATATGGACATCCGTACATTGTTTCTATCGGGAGTGACGTCACCAACAATGTACATCCCAACGATCGAAGCACAAGCAGGGAGATTTTTGCAAGCGTTTACCACACACTCGCCTGAGGACAGATGCAAGACGAGAGCATCGCGCATAATATCCTGATTTCCTTGAAGAGCGAGACCATGAGCAAATCCAACTGAAAGAAGACCAGCTCGAGTAAGGCCTTCCACTTTATTCACAGTGACGCATACATCTACATCAAGTAGCTGCATACTAGCACACCCACGTCCATATTCCTCCAACATGGAAACCAGTTTTCGGCACTCCACCTTGGTGCCTGATGCAACCAGGCCGATCGCCCGTGCAATCTTGGCGAGCCGATCTGTAGGGAATCGCCTGTCAGGTTGCAAAATAGCATGCATGAGGATGGTCACGACTTCACCCCAGCTTTGAATCCCACGCAAAACCTCACTGCAAGCGACACGACGGTCAGGAGGGTCACTAACACCTCCAAGCACACAGGACCCTGTGAACACATGCCTAAGCAAAGAGCTCTGGGGATCAGTTTGATCGACGACCGTTACACCGTGCGAGACACATTCCTGGTGCAACGCCTCAGTGTCATAACTGAAAAGATGCCAAGTTGAAGGAGTCGAGCTGCCTCCAAACAGGGCCTCCTTGAGCAACCGCTCAGAAACTGTCCTATCAGATAAGTGTTGAGGTAACTCATTCGTAGGTAATGGTATAACCTGCTGTAGAGCCCAGTCTCTCCCTGGCCTTGCAGACACACATACCACGCCATTCCACCATCCACATACCTCCTCCCCTCCCTTATAGCGAATCCTATCCTATCCGCCGCTGTATCCGTGCATCCGCACACCCGGAAGCTATCATCCGTACTTCGGAATGGCTCAGAAGCTTCGTCCTGTCCTAGATCCTAGTCCTCATCATCCCAGATTCGTTGGTAAGTCATCCTTTAGTCTTCTAAGTCATGTAACATCGTCTCTCCTATCTTCTTCCTACGTACACTCTATGTTCCTCTCTACTTACGCTCGTATGGACTCATAGCTACGGATCCTTGTCATTCTCTGACAGTCTCGGGTGTGCCCGGACTATAAAAGAATGTATCCCACACTTGTAATAGCACTTTTGGTTCACTCCCACTCTATCGCTTTCGATCCTAAGTCGCCGCCACCGTTCTCTCTGACCTTCTTTGATTCTTACGACCTTCCGCTATATCCTCACTATCCTCACCGTCGAGGAAAGTGTTCGGATCATCCGTGTACCGTCCGCATCCGTCCGCATCCGCATCCGCCCCATCCTAGAGTCATCCGGACTCTTCTACGAACCTTTCTCAAGGGCCTTCATTGCCTAAGCATTCTCCTCCTCTCTATCTTCTCTTCTTGAATCCTTAGGGTTGAACATTTTGTACCCTTCTAACCCCCTGCTACTGACCATCTTGGATCCCCCTATCCCCCAGGACTCAGGAGCTACTTTACAACTGGAGCCCACCACGAGGGATTCAGTTGAGTCGACTCGGAGGACCCTTAGGCCCACTGCCCACCGACTCGAGCTCGAAAATTTACTCAAGCATTTTCGCCATCTCAACCTATCTGACGACTCCGACTTCTTCATGCCGGTTGAAACGGATCGGTCCGATTCACCTGAGGACCGACCTGCGGTATCACCTTACTTGACGTCGCACAGGATACTCGATTCTGACAACATTTCATCTCTATTCATCCGACCCGACAACCATACAGACAGCTCCAGTTCTATCTCAACTGAGCATCCGAGGTCTTCCGAAGAATTTGACAATCCTGTCACCCCTGATCGACAAAGCAGGTTGCCTGACTATGAGAGTTTCAGCTCACCCGTAGTTCCAGGAGCCTTCACTCA
>JBBPMO010001080.1:0-12723 GCA_038090315.1 Xanthoconium stramineum
ATGGTCAGGGGGGAGACAAGTGCTTGGGCTGGGAGGGACATGGAGATGAGTGTTTGGGCTTGAGAAGGCATGGTCAAGGTGGGAGACAAGCATTTGGGCTTGAATTTGAGCCATCAATGAGTGTGAGGATGAGCGCAAGAGGGAGGAAAAGGATGCATGTCTGCCATTTCGCTATCATTGTTCTTGTTGTCATTGCCATCATTGTTGTAGTAGTAGTTGTTGCTGTTGTTGTTGTTGTCTCATCATTGTCTCAGGATGAGGGGGTGGTGGTGGTGGTGGTTGCATGTGAAAGGATGGAAGTGTACATGAACGTGTTCTCATTTGGTCAGAGTGAGGTGTTGAGTGTGCAGCCATGACTTACCATATATAGACACTGCTCAAGTGCAGCAACTGAAAGAAAAATAAAACAAAAATTACTAGCTACTGAAGTTGAGGGGATAAGTAGAGTGGCAGATCAGTCCAGACTGGTCCAGACCGGTCCAAAACCATACCAAAACTGATGAGGACCAGTTCGGTCTTGGTCTTGCCCAAAGAAGGCAAAAGACCGAACTGAACCAGACTTTTAAGCACTAAGAGGGATGAGATGGATAACATTTCGGAGTTCTGCTTGGAGCTCGTTGAAGGGTGCTTCATGGACATCATGAGGCATTGCCATGATCAACTCATTGTCTGTCAGGAAATATGTGAGCCTTGCTGAAAATAGACATCAGAGAGTAGCAAGATGACTGTAAAATATGAATAAAGGTGTACCTCGCCTCATATGAAGGCTTGTCCTTCCCCAGCTCCTCCAATGTATGCATGATATACACATATTCGCGAGCGTTGATGCCCTGAAACTTCTTTATGTGACTCACACATCAATTCGTGAATTCAACAAACTGGATGGAATATACTACCTTGTACGTTCCTGGGACCTGGATGTTTCGTATTGTATCAACAATTTTCCTATACTTGTTTGTAATAGTTTGAGTGTTAGTGGCTAGCACGATGCTTTTTGAATGACCATACCTATGAGTTCTGAGTCATATTCATTGATGTAGTTATTGGGCCTGGTATCTGCGACCAATAGGGCCAGAGCATTCAAGCCAGCACCGTCCGTGCAATGTGCAGTGTTGCTGTCGTTTGCTGGTAATTCAGAATAAATTGTGCTAGCCTGTTGAATGGTGCTGATTGAGTGGCTTTTTGCTAGTGGCTTTGGCGGTCCACTGGCAGCCTCACTCAGAGTCCGTTGAACTTGAATCACAGAACAGGGCTCATAGACTTTGGCTTTATTAGCCTGAAGTTGTGAAATCCAATGTCCCAGTAAAGTTCACTGGTTATGTTGGAGGAGGCGTTGTGAAATGTGTCAGTCAGCCCTGGACTGGGCTGGTGGAAATTGGGTGCAGGGGACATCAAAATGATATAATATTGTTCTCAGCTAAAAAAGGCATCTGTTGACAGTTTCTATATAAGCATGACAATGGAAGGCATTTTCACAGGTGTCAATGGAGAGTGTAATACAATTCTTTCTTGAAGAAGTGATTGAGGAAAAAATGTGTAGAGTACAACGAGGATGTTCTGGATGTGAGTCGTACATCAGCCACCTGTCCAAACTTGGGGATGATGGGAGCTAATGCTCGAAGCTGGGCGAGTGGGAAAATGTCTCCCATAGCAATGCCATTAGACCACATCGAGCACTTTAGACTGAACATGCCAGTGACTGGATCCTTTGCTTGTAAGTCAAACCACATGGCATACACAAGGAACGTGTTACTCCACCAAGCGGCACACTGATCCCATGGTGGGATGGGTTGGAAAATAAGGTGGATCTCACAGACTGAATGACCTACAAGCAAGACCAATTGAGAAACACAAGGCACAGGAAATGTGGAAGACAGACCTTCAAGTCCACTCCAAGGCCATTGGGTTTCATCATTGATACTGATGAAGGCGGTGTCATAGCAGCCTTTCGGCCAGTCTGGCTTCAGAGAATGTGTGTTCAACATCTGCAGTGGGAGGGGAGTGGTGCAATCGTGATATGCTTGCTGCTGCAACCAAACCTTGTGCCAGATCTGCAATCTCTCGAATGGCAAGCACTCATCAGCATGAAATGATCTCTGACCACTGATTTGGAAGGGATGACCATCGTGCTCGCAGTATATGTAGTGTACAAGTGCGGCACGCAGGTCTGGGAGTGAGTAATGTTCGGCAATGTCATCAATGCCAATGCTCCCAACTGCTGGATCATAGTTGAGATGAAATGCAATGGACCCAGCAGTAAATGTTCAGGGGGGAGAAACATGATGACCATCCAGGCGGCTAGCCAACTTGAAGTAATCCGTAGTGGGTCGAGAATGATTGTGCTCACCTGGAAAAAGCTTGCCAGAATCAATGGGGTTCTCTGCATCAGCATCATCTTTGGTTCGGTCATCCTCATCAGGCGCGAGCGCTGTGGATGAGCCAGGATGGGATGGAAGTCCTAGTTGTTGCTCTTGCAAGTGTAATGCTAGGGAGAATGAGCAGCACTTCTTGAGACGATTGAGAAAACAACAAGTCTGAGATTCATAGTTGTTGTTATTTGTGGCTGCTGCAGGAATATTGATGAAGTTGATGTGTGCACACTCTGTTGTGTCTGCAGTCCAATTGATCGGAGGTCCAACAAGGGGGATGCTAGGCGCAACATTCTGCATCATCTCAAGCTTGGGTATTTGCCAATGCTCCAGGACATTGCCCTTATCCCCACAGCGAGCACTGGCATTGATGATACTCTGCTTGTGTAAATGAAACTCTGCGAGGGCAGTAGCAATGTCCCTGCAACCGTCATCGTCAATCATGGATGCTTGTGCGAGATAGTGGAATTCAAGCAGTGCATGGACAGCTTGAATCATGCCCACTGGCACTGCACCTGCAATTACAGCAATCATGTACTGCTGCAGATCCCTCTGGATCTTCCCAGTCACTTGCTTTAGTGTGGTTATGCCAGTGCTGAAGTGACAATGGCCTGTGATTGGTTGAAGAATGGAGAAACAAAAGTCAATTTCATCAGCACCAATAGCCCGGATACACCAAACAGTGTTGTGATCGAACCAGAAGTGATGGAACAGGTGAAGAACTTCAGGAGTAAGGCATCGAGATGGCTCGGAAAGCAGCCAATCTCGCCAAAATGGAAGGTAAACTCCATTGAGGTGGTACTCTGTGCAAGCATTGAAAAAAGCAGCCAGATTGTTCAGGTCAATGACAATGGATCAGATATGAGTGAGTGTGAGATCTTTTCTTTGCTCAGGGTGGTGGAAACTATCGCTGAATTGGGTGTAGCTTGCAAGGGTCACCAGTGAGGTTTTTCCTCAAACGCATGCTATCAAACATGCTTCAGGGGTATTGACGATGCAGCCAACCAGGGGTGTAAAGCAGTAACAACTATTTCCAAGTGGGTCGGACAACATCACCCTGATCCGAGCCATGATCTTCAATGGTTCCACAACGATGTCCAAAGATTGGTGATACAAGCAGTCCGAAAGAATGCCTTTCATTCACTTGTCAGGATGGATGAACTTGGCAATGGGGAGGAATGCAATGGGGAGAAATGCATGCAAAGAGCCCTTGCTACAGACTGCTGAATGAATGTTTGCCAACAACACGAGGAGCGGGTGTGCGACTTTGCCACCAGATTGATTGGTCACGTTTGTTTTGTTGGACGAGAGGATGACTCTGAGTAAGCATGCCCCTGCAGGGAGCTGGTCCTATAAATAAGATGATTACTGGAGAAGACCCTGCTAATGTGTGACGAGCTTACCTGTAACTGCCATGCATGGTCACCGGACATCCATTTGGTATATACCCGCACAAAGTGCTGCACGTTGGTGAACACCCGATAAGGAGAGAAGTCAATAGAATTTCCAAACAATGGGGTGCTCAGGAGCATCTTGAGGCACTCCACAGTATTGTGATAGAAAAGCCTAGTGGGGCTTTTGGTTTGGTGCAGGGAGGTATCAATGACATGGCACTTCCATGGAGGGGTTTTGGGTAAAATTTCTGCAAGGCCATGGAGCCTCGAAGCAGTCTTGAATGAGAGTCCAAGTCCCTGGATCTTGTTATGAAGACTGTCAGGGCCCTGCAGAAGAACCATAAACTCAGAAGTACATACCAAGGACAAAGAGAAGAAACGGTCTATATTGGCCATGCTCAGAGACAAAGTGAGCAAGAACTCCGCCAAGTCCCACTCTGCATGGTCAGCAAAAGGGTAATAAAGGTTCTCAGATTGTTGGATAGGTGCAAATTCATCTTCGTCAAAAGCCTTTATGAATGTTCAACCATTATGATCGAAGACCTTGGCTGCTCCTTCAAAATAATCAGTGGGTCCTGGGCCAACAAAGGTATCATCAGTGCCATCGGATTTGGAATTCGAGTCTGACCTTGTGTCATTGCTGGCCTCTTCACTGGCAGAGTCGTGAACTACGTGAACAGCTCTGTGGGGGAAGACAATCTGGGGACTCGGAGCATCGACTCTGCGGTGTTTGAAGTGGTGAAGTAGTTCTTGAGGGTCCACAAGCTGAACGCTTGGCTGGTTACATCTCAATCGTGGTTGATCGTGATGTCATTGGACCTGCACTTCATTGTTGAAGGACCTGCCACATTTGGGACAGCAAATTTTCGGTTGAGACATCTGCAACTGGTATGGCCATCACCAATCCCATTTGTAAGTCATGTTTGTGCATTATTAATACATAAGTACATACTCTGAACCTTCAAACTAAACTTTTCAACTTCACTCCCATGCTTCCAAAGCACTGTCAGTCGCAGTCTTTCAACAGTGTATACATATGGGCACCATTTACCCCAGGCTTTCATTCGGTCCGTCGACCTTGGGTGCAGGATTCACAGGCTGCCCTCCAAGCCAGAGGGCCTCAGACACAATCCTCATCTATGCCATTCCAATGACTATGGCAACCACAATCATCAACAGCCACACAGACAACTCCAACCCACTCCACTTCCGGCCATGAATTGGACTCGTCTTCTAGTACCAACCCAGACAATGATGCCGAGTGGTCTCCCAGTCGAGACAGGTTGTCCTCACCTTCCCCTGCTGACTCCTGTGAGACCACAGAAGACCCTTGGGCTGGCATCCCTGATAGCAGACATGGCACTCAGGCTGAGGATAACTTGATCAAAGCAAAGTCTTCATCATCTGAGTTCAAACTAGTGCACCAGGTGATGATCATCGCTTTTGAAATATATAAAATCTAGCTAACAAGATTTGCAAGGTACCCACTTGCCAAGAAGAGGCTGTGATCCAATTGGAGGCTGCAAATGCTCGGAGTAAGGTCAGATGGGTGGAACATCACCTAGCATTGTGTATAGCCGAAGAGTACCAAATTCTGGTGTGGCTGTATCACTTCCAGGCCGAACTTGCAACAAAGCAACTCAACATTGTGGAGGATGGGGTTGGTACCCTCAGAGACACTATACATCAGAGTGGGCTTCAGATCGCAACTTGGACCCCTCATTCTGCAGTCAAGTCAAACTCACAGTTGACGCCCAACTTGAAGCGAAAGTTTCTCGTCCGATACTTATCACTCATTTTTCACATGAATCCAATATGATCATGTCACGTCATAGTCACACTGCCCAAACTAAGATCAGACTAAGATCAAACTTGGACGACCCAACGTTCTCTGCACACCGTTTTGTGGCCAGCGATGCGCTTCCTCCTTGCCCAATGTCGCCAGCCATTTCTTTGGAGATGTATGTACTTGATTCCAGTGGTCATGGTCGAGTTTAATAACTTATAGTTTGGCCTGCTGGTGCCAAGCCACTGTTGGGCAGCATTGTGTGAGTCTCTATCCATTCAGTGGCTGCTACATGATCAAACAGCTCTATGTCATGAGGCAAGTATTTTCATGTATTTGTCCTCTAGATTATTTAATTCAGTTTGAAATTTGTTAGCTTCCTGGACCTTGGTTTGCAGCTCATGGGCAAGAAGCACAAGGTTGCAACAGACTCCAACCATGTTCAAGTTGATCAACCACGACGATGGACTGTGTGGTCAGGTGCTGGTCAAGGTGGTGCTGTGGAGCAATTAACCAGAGTGGGCAATGCTGTTACTTGGAGTATGCAGAAAAGCTCCTGACAGGCTGTCCCTCTAGATGAACCAGTCAACAAGATGGTGCCTCCACCACCGAAGAAGCGCACCAAGAAGACCAAGGACGGCCTCAAGAAACATCAACCTGAAGAACCGGTAAGCATTATTGTGTGTCATCCCTCATCTCACTTGACTGTGAGTCTGATTCACAGGTAAAGTCACCTGTCGTGGACAATCCTGTCTTCCATCTTGGCCACAGTTCCTCACAGTTTGGATTCAAGGGTGCTCAAACTCCCCAAGCTTTGGACGAGCCACAGTCATCTCAGCGAGTGATGTAGGCACCAATTTTCAGCCTCAAGCTTTACCAATGTGAACCTGACCATATCATGCCTCGACAGCAACCAAACCCCCCAACGAGGGTATCATTGGATGGATGAGCTTCCTGCAGATGGTTACATGCCCCATCCTGTGCTTTGGTTCTCAGACTATCAATTTGGTTTGTTTATTTTTGATGCTTTGGGTACATGCTTAATTAAATTGAATTGCACAGTTGCTGAGGATGCAGAAGCCAAAATGGAAACAATACAGGAACGTGACGATGTCCCTGATGACATCCCCAATGATGTCCCTTTCACTCAAGAACAGCCTCAGGAACAAACTGAAGATTGCTTTGGCCCACAAGACTCACATGATCACAAACATCAAGACAAATCAGATGAAGATGACGATCCTGGATCACAAGAATCGCAGGAGGAGTTCAAATCTGCTAGCAATTTTGGTCATGAGAAGGATGTGGGTGATTGGGATGATGGTCACTGAATGAAGACCTCTGAGGTTGAGCAGGGTATGTTTCATTTCCCTGCTCCTGCTCTTGTCCCTTCCCATTCATCTCCTGGTTTGCATTCTTTGTTTCTTATCAACTATGATTGAACTTTGAAGCTGACAATTACTCAGACTCCAACTCTGCATCTGAGTCTGATGAGTCACTGTCTTGAGCAGTACAGTCCTGGAGGCGAGGGAATCCATATGGCAATGCATCTCATCAGGCCCATGGTGTATCGCATGATTCACGGTCTCACCTGGCTTGTCATCAAGTGTCACAAGATGGGAGGAAGCTGTACAATGAGTGGCACTCTGGTACCCATCGCTCCTGCTCTCCACCATGACAGGAAGACCAGCATGAAGTTGACATCCTCCAACATCATCATGAGCACAACGGAATGCCTTGCCCTCCCTCCCAAGATGCCTTGAGGGCCTCGCACAACCACCAATACAGCACTTCGACTACTTCTAGGCATGAGTCCAGGTCAGCTTGCGGTGCCCGGGACAAAAGGGCTGAGAAGTGTAACTTTTGGCCATCAATGTGGAAGCTACTCATTGATGAAGCCAAGCTTGAGTGGTGTATATACCTGCCCGTTGCTGATGCCTTCCCCAGTCCCACCAATGCCAAGGACAATATAATTGCCCCAATCATTCATCAAATCTTTTGCCAGTTCAAGAGCATGGGTTGTCAACTTGAAGTGGGGTACTTCCCTGATTACAAACATGAGCTTTGCACTTTGGTATGTTACATTATACAACATTACTTGCACCTCATTGACCAATGTTATTAGATATTCAATCATGCCTTGACTTTTCGCTCTGAAATAAAGAAGATATGTGTTAGTTTCATGCCGTCTCTGTATAACCTTGCCCCAGCATGCAACCTCAATCAATCTGAATCTGTGTGGTGGATAAAGATGAGAGCTGATGAACTCATACTCAGTGCAAAATTCCTTCGTGGGATGCCAAACTCTAAGGTATTGTTCATGCTATTCTCAGATATTGTATGTTAATGGGCTGTAGGGTGTCGAGCGCAACTTTGCACACAAGGCATTATACTGTTTATGTGTTGAAGTATACTATGGAAAGAGTCAGAAGCTATTGGGTAATACAAGTGAGTTCAAAGATGCAGTTCCCCCTGCTGCTGTCGCCCTCATTGCTGCTGCAGTATGTTGTTACAAAGTTTGCTCACGAGATACTAACAGTACTATAGGTAAAATCTCTTCTTCGTTCTCTCTCAATCAATGGCAATATTCAAGACCTGGGAAAACTAAGTGGGAGTGTGGATGCTAGGGAGTATGAACAATTTCATGACATGATAGGACAAGTCCTTCATGATGGGAGGGGTGGTCCCATCCTTGGTCGTCAGTTGGAGAAGTGGGCTGAGAAGGCTAGGAAAGTACCCTCTTCATTGTTACAGTTTGAGTTGGGGTAACTGTCTTATAATAGGTGTGGACTTGAGAAGGCTTCAAGACAGAGGGGGAATGACAATGAGTATGCACTGGCTCCAATGTGATGTTTCAGTCTTCCTTTAGTAGTAGTATATTGTCTGCTTTAATCTGGGCAATAATAGTATTCATTCTTTAAGATTTGGCTAGTTCTGTCTGCAATAGTATAAGATGACATGCAGAGCCATGTTAAATTGTATATGATAGTACAGACCCATACAGACCCATACAGATCCATACAGATTATTTTGTACAGAGGGTGACCTTGCTGTGAGTCTGTGAGTCTACATAAGGCTGTACAGACCCATACATATAGGGGGTGATTTGCTGATGTTCATTGATATCAGGGACTGGCCACTCCAAGACTGGCAACCCAGCAGATGCGCTGAACCCTCAATCAGATATGAAAAGAAGGACTGGTGTTAGTCCATGCCATGGAGATGCAGCATGTTGGTAACTCAATGTGCATGCATAAGTGGCATAGTCTGGGCAGAACTTCCAAGAAGCAGGAGGCCAACGGGGTCTCTTCAAAAATTCAGGGTCTTGACGGCCCGCAGAATATCGTGGGTTTGTGCAAGTTTGCCCACCTGTCTGGGTCACTGGAATCTTCACCAGTTAGAGCAATACAAAAACAGGAAGAAACCAGGGATTATTGGGGTTTCTTCTGACCACATTGAGGCAATGAGAAATTGGGAGTTGATGTTGTCGATCAGCCCCACTGGGATTCCAAAAGAGCACAAGGGTCTAAGACTTCCATTCCAAAGAAACTTAATGTTTCATCAAGAACTTGGAGTCAGTGATTCCATTGAGGTTGCCAGGGCAGCATGTACTACATAAGGCGTGCTGTATGCACACATTCTCCACTTTTACCTCCCATTCCAAGTTGCTCGATGATCTGAAGTTTTACAATGTCTCATCCAAATTGTCGTTTTTTCAACACACCTGCTGGTTGCAACAGAGGCAACCAGTGTAAATTTGCACATTTGCATTTGCATCTCAATGATACTGCTCAGAGATCGTCTCAATCCACTCCACCCCCTAGGGCCACAGTTCTGCGAGACAACACTAGTCCAAGTGGCAGTGGAAGCCACCCTCCAGGCATCTGCAGTTTCTTCTGGGAAAATGGCAGATGCAGGAGGGAGTTCAGCTGTCACTACAAGCATATCCAGAAAGCAGATGGATCCACCCGAGGCCCTCCATCGACTTCAGCCACAACAACATGATCAGCTATCATTTTACAACATGTTGCTCCTTTCTTGACTGAACAAGGCCTGTCAAAGATGAGCGATAGCGGAAGGGATATATTTTTCTCTCAAGATCTTTCAAGCTCTTTATCCCTGACCAAAGCACACAACGCATTGAAGGGCTTTCTTTATGACAACTATAGGTTCCAAAATGCATTTCAAATCTATGCATTCTTGAAGCTGCTCAACAGCACTACCACCTCTAATGCTGGTTGGGTATGACATGCAATATTTATTGTCAACCAGCACACTGATCTCTTTGCCAGACCCAGGAAGATGGCCAAGTAAGTCATGAAAGGCTATGATGAACAGATGACTTAATTGTACCTTTTTGAACAGCTTTTTTTACAGACCATGGCCTCCATACGTGATCTAGACCTTTCTATATACCTTTTCCTGATTCTCTTTACAGAAAAATGGTTTACACCATGTAATTGATATCATGCATTGGCCATGAGTATTAGCGCATGCCAGAAACAACCATGACATGCTTTCCTTTCAATGAGGGATACTGCCAATATTACGTGTTGGTTTGACCCTTGCTCTAAAGCCCATTTTCTGCTTACTTTTCACAGTACTTGTTGTCCGATTTCATTGTCAAGAGTACACTGGTAACCCAAGTCAAGTGAGTAGTTCTGATAGTTATTTCACATTTAATGCTGATCAAGATAACGCAGTACTCTCTTCACTGAGGTACTCCAAAACCTCAATGAGCTTGCCAATATAATCAAGAGCTGCATGACTGTTATCATGACCAATCACAGTTTCAGAGATCCTGGATTGGCAATGAACTACCCTCAGGTCGGTGCTCAAATATTTGCCTCTATAGCTGGTGTCTTGGACAAGTATGTTGACTTTAATCTTCACTGTGGCAGCCGTCTTGACACTACACTTATAGGTGCCTGGTGCGATTCAAGAATGTTGTGGCGTTGTACCCATGCCTTGTCCCTCTGGTCACAAATCTTCACCTGTGGTTCAATCAGTGGTCTAGTGGGGCTCTCTCATCTCCGCTGACATTTGATAATCCCTTCCAAAACATCCAAGAGTTGGTTCATGATCTCCTCGTTAGCTCCCTCAAGGAAAAGGTGATCTGTCTGGAGTCTATTGTTAACCACAAACTTGAAAAGGAAACACATTCGAGTTCCCACAAGAATGCACTTGGCAGTCGAGATGGGCACTCGAATGAGGGTCTCGTTGCTGCGCTGCACAGTACCTATGATCCTCCAGGAGACCTCTGACCAGAGGGGCCATGACACAAAAATGATTTTGTTGACATATATGATATTCGGGTTGCTCCAACCCATCAGGAATTGATGTGCCGAACTCAGCTGTTCCTACTGGCTAGCTTGTTTGATGCACCACACCTGTTTCAGGCAGATTCTATGCAGCGCCTGTTGGACATCCAGTATCGTCTGCTGAGGGAGGAGCTCACATAAGTGTTGTGATTATCATTTGCTTGCACAGCAACCGACATTTGGATTGCAGCGCGCCACTGCAGAAGGCGGTGCAGTTTGTACAAGATGATCTCAGTGATATTCAGTGCAAGACAAAACTGGGCAAGATTCTCAAGAAAGGAGGAGGGAAATACCACGGAGCATCCAATAGCCACAATTCGCTCATGTTCAATATCTACACTGACGTCAAGTTTACTTTGTTGGTTCCCAATTGTCAGGGAATATTGACAAGCCTAACCATCAAGATGCCTCTGGGCAGAGCTTGCTCTGTGCAGGGTGGAGTACATGCTGCATTCTGGAATGGAATGAGTGGCAAGTGCCTCATCCAAGGTGGGCTTGTTGCTCTTGTTTGGAAAAGTGATACTGGCATATCCGCCCACCTTGGCACCATAGTCAGTTCACTTAAAGAATTGACTGAACATGTTCAAGGCAACGCAAGTCGCCTCAAGCTCTGGGTTGTCTTTTTTGACATTGACATCGAACTGTGCATCCTTTCTGAGCTGAGGACCAGATGTCCTTCCTTTGATGGTGTCAAGGTACTTGTTGAGTTGCCAGTCTTGTTCAAAGCTATCCATCCATTCCTCGAAGCCCTTAAAACAGAACCTGAGATCATCCCTCTCTCATGTTATCTCATCTTTCACCCATCTGATTACTTCAGTACTTGTACCATCGATCCTCCAAAGTATATGTGGGTTCCAGGTTTTGCCTTTCAGTTGTCGTCCCTGTTTAATCCAGAAGCCAAGGTGGATGATTTGCAAATGAGCATATCTGATCAGGGCTCAGTGGACCATGCACACACCAAGTTGCATTGGTCCAGTTGTCTTGATCCTAGCCAGGCTAACGCTGTCGTTGCTGTGCTGTCAAGAGAGCTTGTGCTGATTCAAGGGTGAGTCAGGCATCCTGCATAGTATCAAGTCAGCCATTGATGTCATCTTCAGACCTCCTGGCACTGGAAAGGTGATGTTTTCAAGTCGCTGATACGCTGTTTTTACTGATATCTATTAGTGCTCGAAAGTCCGGTTCGGTTCAGTCTTTTTCCTTTTTTGGGCAAGACCGAGACCGAGACCAGTCTTTCAAAACCTCAAACCTCTTCAAGACCAGACTGAAACCGATGAGACCAGTTCTCGTCAGTTTCAGTCTGGTCTTGGATCGGTCTGGACCAGTCTGGACCAATGTCCTGCTCCACTTATCCCCTCAAACCCCAGTAACTAACATTTCTGTACTACTTTTCTTTCAGTTGCTGCGCTCAAGCAGTGTCTATATATGGTAAGTTGTGGCAACACTCTTCACACGAGAGCTAAACTACACTCCCATCCCCTCAGGTGCAACCACCATCCTCCCCTCATCCTGAGATGTGACAACAAGATGACAACAACAATGGCAATGGCAACGGCAACAACAATAACAAAGACTCGAGCAAAAATGACACGACATGCGCCCTCTCCCTCCCTCTCTCTTGCCAGCAATGACACTCACCCTCACCCTCGTCTTCACCTCCATCGATGGCTCAACAACAAGGATGACCAGGACAACGAGAGCGAAAATGACACAATGATGTGAGTCCTTACCCTCCATCTCTCTTGATGGTGATGACACTCACGTTCACCCTCATCCCCACCCTATCAACAGCTTGACGACGAGACGACACCAACAACACTCACACTCACACATGCTCTCACCCTCACCCTCACCCC
>JBBPMO010001081.1:0-12717 GCA_038090315.1 Xanthoconium stramineum
TGGTCATTTGAAATGTGACATGGCCAGCCAGTATTGTCTCCACATGATTATATTTGGTCATGACAGTAGTACTGGCCAGTGATTTCACAGGTCAGACTGGTGGCCAGTACTACATCCATATTACTATATATGATCATGAGGGTTGTACCGGCCGGTCATTTGACATGTGACATGGCCGGCTGGTACTATTTCCACATGATTATATTTGGTCATGACAGTAGTACCGGCCGGTGATTTCACAGGTCAGTCTGGCGGCCGGTACTACATCCACGTTGCTATATATGGTCATGAGAGTGGTACCGGCCGGTCATTTGAAATTGGACATGGCCGGCCGGTACTATGTCCACATGATTATATTTGGTCATGACAGTAGTACTGGCCAGTGATTTCACAGGTCAGTCTGGCGGCCGGTACTACATCCATGTTGCTATATATGGTCATGAGAGTGGTACTGGCTGGTCATTTGAAATTGGACATGACCGGCTGGTACTATGTCCACATGATTATATTTGGTCATGACAGTAGTACCGGCCAGTGATTTCACAGGTCAGACTGGCGGCCGGTACTACATCCATGTTGCTATATATGGTCATGAGAGTGGTACCAGCTGGTCATTTGACATGTGACATGGCCGGCTGGTACTATTTCCACATGATTATATTTGGTCATGACAGTAGTACCAGCCAGTGATTTCACAGGTCAGACTGGCGGCCGGTACTACATCCACATTGCTATATATGGTCATGAGAGTGGTACCAGCCGGTCATTTGAAATTGGACATGGCTGGCCGGTACTATGTCCACATCACTATATTTGGTCATAAGGGTTGTATTGGCTGGTGCCATGTTCACATCATAATATTGGTTCGTGATTGTGGTACCAGCCAGGCATCTCTCACAGAGATATGCCCAGCTGGTACCACCCAAAGGATCATTGTGTACCATTCAGAAGTACCAGTTTCACGTGGCCAGCCATACTGGTCCCAGGTATACCAGCCGGACACCTGGCCAGAACCATATTCACAGGGTTTGGTGAAACTTGGGGGAACCAGTTATACGATCCCAAGTGACTGCATGATGTGGAACTATGGCATGGGTGGTGGTGGTCCATATTCCAATCAGCTTCCGGACATCCAACTTCGGGCACCCTCCCCGAATCCAAGTCTGCTCAATTCTCAGGGCTCAAGTACGACAACGCGATCCAACAGTCCACTCCCACTTCCTGCCAATATTCCAGACATCGTTACTTGGTTTGAATATGTCCATCGTTGTGAATCACTCAAGAAGAACCGGCCAAACTTCAAGGACTTTGGGCCAATTATGGAATCTAAAGGTTTCTATGACATATCCCAGCTTTCCAACAATGATTTTTCAATTGGTGAGCTGGCCAGTTGGCTCGGGGTTGAAGACAAACCAGGAGTTGCACTTCTGGTCATGCAGTATGTTCATCGTGATTTAGATGTGATGAAGGCCGGAACATTTGTTATACCTCCAGAACTGTAGTCTACACTATTCTTACTGTCATTTCAAGCAATAGAGTGATGTTTTTCATGCCGTTTTCGTGACCTTTTCAAGCAGGAAGTACATGCCGAGCTACTACTGATGGAATCCCGAACCCTCCGAAATGCCGAAATCTAAAACCTCATTTTATGTCAATCGGTCATTGCAGGAAATGTACCGGGGACCTATGGGAGTCAAACGGTATATTTTTTTCCAAATTCCGGCCATTGTTTGAAGCTCTGTAACTCGACCGAGAAGAGGATCTCTTTATGACATAATTTTGTCACGTGGTCAAGTTGCCTGAAAAGGACAGTAAACGCTTAAAAGCGAGCTTTCCAGTCACTCGTTACGCGCCGCTAACACCCACTTGTCACCTTGACCGAGTCCGCCAGACATTTTACGTTTCTCTCTTTACCGTACCACACTCTGACACCGGCCACGAGTACAATTGACACTTCAATCATCAGATTCAGCTCCTACTCCCGCGTCATGCGTTACCTACTCCTCTTCCCTCGAGTCCATCCAACGGATCATTCAACAAGGACGTGTTTCGCCACCCGAAACCAAATGGCCGTTATTGGGCAATGAAGGAAAGGACAGCCTTCGTCGTCGGATGGAAGTCATAGCCATGTCTGCAGAAGACGCGTTTACTCAAACTCATTATACGTATGAATGATGTCACAGGCCGCAGCCACCTTGAGGTCTGCAGTGCTGCCCACACTCATAACCTTCAACGCTTACCATTGTCCGAGGCCGGTGTAATTCAAAAGAAGATCAGCGATGAAATTGCACCGCTTCCAATTTGCTCAGGCTGTACCGTTTGGTTGAAACTGTTGTAGGGCTGCGCGAAAGCGCACGTGAGCTTTTCGCCCTGAGAGCCGGTCCCCTGCCCTTGCCCTGTCAGAAGTTGAAAGACCAAACTTACAAGCCAAGTATCGTATTCACTCCATGGATGAGTGGAACACATTACTCGACTTTCCGTCTATTCCGGCAATCATTGGCCAGCAGTTTCGTCTCTTCGACTCTACCCTTGGCACCGATGTTTGCTACCACATTCCCAGTGCGGTGATATCGCTAGATGGCTACAATCTTACTGTGCAGTATGAAGGGACCAGGTATGTCCATGATAGCTGACTAATTTTGAATCCCTATACCAGAGATTGGGTCATTCTTTGTCTGGATGAGCTTCGGAAGATGCTGCAGTCCAGTGAAATGGTATCGGACTCGGTCTGAGAGCCTCGGTGATTCCAAGTCTCGTAGTACCTTTACATGCCACCAAATCGGCCAAGTCTCAGAAGCTGTCAAAGAGGGAGGTAATCGGAAAAAGTATATATATACATGCCACCTTGATCAAAACCATAAATACATAAGCATGGGGAAGGAAATTAGGTGACAAGGCATGAGTCGTGCACCTGAAAACGAAGACCGATAGAGACTCGCGCCGACGGAGCAACTTACAACTTGGCTTTCACCCGGGTGGAAGGACGTACAAAATCCTCAAGCTGCCCGAGGCTAGGTTGAGCGCTCCCCCTGAACACAGACATTGCACCAAGGTACGCCTTCCACGCAGCGTCAGAAACGATCGGGGCCGAGACATACGCCTCGATGTCGAGATGATCTAGATACGTCGCCAGATGAGGCATTGCACGTGTAACTGCGTCGTCCTCACACACACGCTGTTTGAAGCGCGTCAAGCCGCCCTGTTCAACATACCACGCAGGATCACACCGCACAACGGCACATTCGTACACGTCGAGGATGGGCTTGGGTAGGCCACCCCGGACGGCGGCGGAATACGCCATCGCATGGCCCATTGCTTCGATGGCGTGTTCGGCTTGTGGGAGAATGAGTGTGTTGAAGGCAGGGTCACGATGACCTCGAGGGAGCTTTTGTAACAACGCCTTGTTCTCTTCGAAGAGCGACAAGGCGTGTTTAGCGAGGAGAGAATCAGACGTGTCTGGGAGCGGCATCTGGTAACGCTCAAGCAATAGCTCCGAGAACAACCGGATGCATAGCGTCCGCACATCGCCCTCCGCAATGACGATGCCCTTGAGGTCATTCTGAGGTACGGTACGTCGAATGAGCGAAAAGCTGAAACATAAAATTATATGACCGACCTCGAACCGAGCTATAAAGTTGTGCTCAAAACCGCCCTGAGCACCGCAACGTTCGGCAACCTCGTACACGCAACGTTGTATATGCCGGGCTACTGTCGTCTTCACGACGACCGCAAGACCATGACGAACACGCGGATCGAGAGAGGTGTCCGTCACCCGCCGGGCCGTGACAGCATACCAATTTTCCAATACGAGACCCACAGCGACGGCGTGCATGACCGGCCACTGCTGCGTGCGGAACGTTATGATCCGTATCGGCTCGGGCCCCTTTCCCGTGAGCGAACGGTGCATCGAGTACTTTCCAGCAATAAAGGCGATAGCCTTGAGAGCAGGTATCGTGAACGAAACGATGGTCATCGTTCCAACGGGTATTCGCCAAACCTCGTCCCACCACGCCTTCAATGGAAACTTGGGGAGGGAGTAATCTTGCAGATCCGAGGCTACCAGTGCGGCATGAGGGACGAGCACATGGTTGAAGCTTGTAATCGAAAAGTCCAGGGGAGCCGTGCCAGGACGCGGTCCCAACCGGATGGACTCGACCCCTCTGAACATCTCCCGTTCATTGCAAACAGGAACGATGAAGAAGCGAGGCCCACGGTCCTCGCCGGAGACGATCAGCCTAGCCATCACTAAGGCGACCTTAGCGATCCCAAAGGACGGCGTAGAGGCAGGCATGAATCTAGCACATTCGATAAGTATTACGAGGATTGAATGATGGGATGGACTGACTTGGATGCCTCCTCCCTAGGGGTGTTGATAATGAAGCCTTGAGATGTCTTTGTAGCTGTTGTCTCTACGTTGAACGCATCCAATCCGTGTCCTCTCTCGGTCAAGAGGTAGATACCGACGGTGTCGAACCGGAGGAGACGATTCACTAGCGGCTCAAGGTCCGGACGTCGATGAAGGTGATGCGCAAGAGTTCCGATGGTCAGTCCGACATGTACGAACAATATTGTGACCATGGCGGTATCCAACGACAGAATGGGGTCAGTCACCATGGACCAATATTTGTCGGAACAGTGCTCGACATCTGAGGCAGACAAGGCTGCAGGGAAAGTGTGAGGATACAGTAAACATAAAATATACGAGACATTGGACGCACAATGTGTTTGCATGACCAACTTGGCACGTTGATAAGAAAGTAAGATGCGTTCATCGACGGACAAGAACTCGGTCCGAGTGGTGAACAGAGGGTGACGAGGGAGTGCATTCCGATACATGATAGAGGCCATAGAAGTTCACGGTGGCGGGCCATTTGCTGTCGCTTAGCACTTTATACAGCGGGACATCACCTGTGGTTTGGTGTATCTAAAAACTTCCTCTGCCGTCGGTGACGGCCGGGTGCCAGCGAGGTTTGAAACGAAAGATCTGCCTGTTAAAAACAGCCTACGGCTCTACACTGTTCCCCGGAACAGACAAACCAGGAAGACTTGGTACACGTTTGTTACGTCCAGCTTGACAGACCAGTTGGCAGCTAGATCTGGGCCTGTGCGCTAATAAGTAAACGCAGGTAGCTATATAAAGCCACCACACCCAGATCTTTGGGCCCCGAATCCATAGAGGGGACTCTCTGCCATAGAAGATATGTTCGCGATGCGTACGAGTTATCGCATAACGCATAGGATTTTTGCAAGCAAAAATGGGCGCTTATGGTTCTTCTCCTGCCAAAGGCTATGATGATCGATGATGCATATTTCTCAAGATGCATGAGTATTTAGTGAAGATATTCCGAGTCGATCGACTTTGTCAACAACGTGCATAAGTTGACTCAGCGGTTCGGACGGCAAATTCCGAGCCACTATCACCGTCAAGGATTCTGACAAGTGGGAGCCTCTGTGTCGCTCATCGGATCCTTTGGGGATGGCGGAGAGCAAGCATCATGGAGTTACGACCACTCCGTGATGAACCGTATGTCAGCGAACAAATCCCAGCGGAGGTCCCGAAAGGGCTCTTCCTGTATCAAGCACTCGTGGGTAAGTACTGTACCCACCATAGGTATTTAGGTCCCAGCACCAGGCTGGAAGCTTTCCCACCGCCCCACGAGTACTAACCCCATTTGCAACCACCATGAAGTCATGCCCTGGCTGCTACCCCAAAGGGAGGTGGTTGGGGTAGCGGCAACCCCTTGACGAGAGCTTTCGCAGGCCCGAAACCCCGTTCTCCCTCCCCCGCCTCTGCCCGTACTGCACATGCGCTATCCTGGCGCTTTCCCGATCCTCGGAGAGGGGCGACAGACGAGTAAGCGGAGCAACGTGCCCGGTGCTTCCCAGGCACGCCGGTAGGCAGCCCAGCTCATTCTCCTCTTCGCACACAGACCACAAATGCGCTACCTGGTTTCTCCATGTGGACCTACCGTCCGGTGTATTGCGCTATCACTATCATGCAGTGGCATGTCAGTGTGCCACCGTCTCAGCTCAAGCTAATTTCGGGGTGATCCTGGACGCCTTTCATGGCTAGCGCTTTGAATCGATACTCCACTGACAGTGAAAGCGCCAGCACCATATGTAAATGGATCCAGCCCAACCGCCGCATAGAAGCACACCTGAACACGCTCGCAGGAGAAGGCACTGTAGTATATACGCTATACCCCTCAAAAAATTCTTTTTAGGGCTGTGTCCCGCCCCTCGCCGGACACCTTGGCGTTTCGCCGCCGCATTGCGGTCGTACATATTTACTTGCCAGTAGGGCATAGGGTTCACGGTGCGACTCCAATCGTGGGCCGACCATTGCAATCGTATCACCTCGCCCATCCCACTGGCAACAACCATCCCGGAATAACACCCCGAAATATGCCCGGGACTTCCCGACGTCAACAGGTCGTACCAACCCGAGTGGCCTAGCTCAAGATTTGGATTTTTACCTAGGTACATATGTATCTCTTTCATACGCTCAAATGCAACCATCCTCTCGACAATCTGCCAATCCAACCGCACCCCGTACCTGCCTGCCCTCAAAAAATAAAGCCACATATGTACCCTATCCCCGGTACTCCAATGGCATATCCCGAGTTCCCCATGTTCAATTCATGATGAGTCGACTTACAAAGCGCGAACGGCCTGGTTACTTTGTGCATCGGTTTTTCAATCGTACCACATTGATACTACTGTAAAACTCAGTGGTACAAGTGGCGGTGGATGACTGTATGCCTAGTAAGAAAAGTGGGTCAACATTTCATGAGGCGACCTCACTCAGGCTGCCATGTCTTGCTTTGGAGAAACCACGTGGCACACGACGATGGGCCGTATTTCAACTCCTTGTCTCGAGATGAGGCAAGGACTTTTGCGGTGACATGCGATGGAACAAAGTCCTCACAGAATACTAGTACTGCATCCGCTGGCGCTGTCCGCCTGTCGAGTTACTCAGTCTCGAGTCCTTTCGGCACTTTCTTTAGCGTTCACGCTTACTCAATGCTTGATTGGTCGCAGTTAGTCATGAATTTAAGGTGCACTGTCATGTTGTGACGCTGTCAGTGAGCCAAGGTGAGTGTTACAATCACTCACAGTCCGGGACTCCCGTTGAACGTGGATTGTCATCGCAGCCCGGGCCGTCTCGACGCGGCCTTTTGCACAACGGGGTACGTTTTTCGACGCGTTCAAGGATAAAAGACAACAGGTTAATTGACCGTTCTCTGGTAGCGACCTCGTGCCTTGTATCGTTTTTGGTGAAACCTGACACTATTGTCTATTTGTATCTGTTTGACAGTAAAGAACGCGGAGCCAACGCTGTGGACGTTCGGACGCAACTACGGGGGATTCCCAACGGCCAGAACAAATGAACCTGATGGAGAGACGCGGAAGCGTGTAGCTCGTGGGATGACACTACACTTGGGATTTCTGCTTCCAAAAGCCACCAAATGCATGCTCTTCGATAGAGACTACTTAGTACACGTTCGTTTTCCAAGATACCTTCACACGACGGTCCCTGTCCAACATAACAAACGATGAAGAACAGCCCAAGAGTTCGATTGACCACTCTCGAATGGTTTCCCTTCCAAGTCTCGACCTGTTTGTCACGTAACAGGAGAGACCTCGGAGTTTCCTTGTACCACACGTTCCGGACTGGCCGTTTCGGCGTTCGTCTTGCAGGGCCCATTGTCCGCCCAAACGCCCGCGGCACCTGTAGTGTAAAGTTGAGTACGAGTCAGGTGTTTCGTCAGGATCAAACATACCGCCAGGAACATCGGCGTACGACCACCATTTCGCGGTCCAGACGTGGCCACTGATTATTCCCGTCAGTACTATCAACCGCGTGTAATGAGAGAACGACGTACTCGTACGTGACTTTATCACCGCTTATATACTAGCGGGGGAACATTAAACAAGTCGTTAGTGAAAGCCGGACCCGTCAAAGGGATTGCTTACAGCGACGCCTGTTTGCCATGGCGAAACTCCAATGCAAGGACCGCTCAGCGCGTTCTTCACCGAGATATCATACCTATCGTTGGCTAGAAAACCAGCTGCATTCATGATCAACGGTCCGTTGGACCGTAGGATACGACGGACCGTGGGCTTGTGACATGTCCCGCAGCATCACACCGCCAAACGACGAATACGTGCTCTGTGTCTGCTGGATGATCGTGGCCATCGTCGACGTGTCGACGTAACCTGACGCTGCGGCGCCGGCCCACGCGAGCGCACCGATGAAAACCGAGAGTGCCGAGATCCTGGTGACTCAGGGCCACAGGCCCATAGGCCCATGTCGCAAATTTCCTGGAACAGGTCTTGCACGCAGAAAGGTACCACGAGTGTCGGTGGCCCAATCTCCCGAGTGTCGCGAGTTCTGCTTGCACCTCAACCAGGGAGACAGATTTGCAGGATCTAATCCTGATCAAGCATTTCTGGGGCCAAGAACGCTTGCAATGTCAGTGTGGGGTGACCGGTAGCATGCCCTGACTATAGAGTTCGCATTACCAACGCGAAAATAGTAGGCGTAGGAAAATCCAAGACGCGACGCGGCGTTGCGCAGAGAGCCTCCGAGTCGGAACTTTCCAGATCGGTGTCCCACGCCCCTACTATGTGTGGCATGGATGTTCAGAACACTAATCTTCACGTCGTCCGAGTGATCATCGTTGTGCTCGAAAGCGCGCTTCAAAAAGAACATGCATTTGGACATAAAATGCACCAAAGTAATTCAATCGTCAACTTATCGCCAACGCCAACTTTCCTCACCTGACTGCTTTTCTTTTGGGAATTCATCAACGACTTGCAGATCCAGACTGACCCTTCAGCGCAACAAGCGCCAGACTCATGATACGGTCTAGCGTCAAGTATACAACATCACCCATAGTTACAAGAATATGCTCACGTCAACGCCATTTTTTATTCTCAGGCCTTTGGAGTATGCATCCTTTGCAGAGAGGGGCAAGGTAGTAGAAGGGGCAGACGCGACATGGTTTTTCGAAGCGTTCGCCTCAGCCCGAGAAGTGGTACCGACTCGTCAGGGCAGTTAATCTCCGGCTGTGACGTGAAAAAGTTTACAAGCGGGCTTTCCTGTCACTCGCTAGGAGTTATAGGTACCCTGTTATGGTTCGGTAGTTTATTCGGCTCCCGAATCTACCAAAGACAAGTCCGTGCATGTTTACGTGAGTGGGACACCAGATACTGCTGAGTGGAAAAATACCATGTTTTTATGGGTACCCACCCCTTGTCATACCCGTACCCGTGTGCTGACCCGTAGCCACGCGACGTCGACGCCGACAATGTGACAATGACAGCGAGACCGACGACGCATTGTTGTCGTCGCGCTGTAGTTGACGCGTCCTCTCCTCCCTCGTCCTCACCCGCCTTGCGACAACGTGACGAAAACATCGACTTGGACAACAGGACGACGGCAACGTGATGACGACGACACCGTTGACGCGTTGTCATTGACAATTACCATCGCGCTCGCTCGCACGCGTCCTCGTCCTCTTGCCCACCCTTCCCGCCCCCACTCATCCACCTCGCCCTTCCTCCAAACGCGGCGACACAATGTCAACACAATGACAACGACAATGCCGATGACAACGCCGACGACGCTTCATTGTCGACGCTGCCCTCGCCCTCGCCATCATACTCGCCCTGAGAGGGGTGACAGAAGCGACAGTACGACGCACATAATTGTGTGCGTCGTGCCATTGCTTCTCTCACCCTCCCTCCCTGCTCATACCCACAGGTAACCTGCCACGGGTCCCGCCGTGTTTCTGCAAGCCCGATCACTCTTTTCATGCTCTCCATCCTCCCCTGTGTCATTTCGGGCGTAAATGCTTGCCCTCCGCCCCCCGTGTTGTTTCGAGTGCAACCGCTCGCTTTCCACCCCTCTCCTGCACCCTGCGCGCCCTCTCTCGACTCCATCGGATTGGCCGGTTCACCCACTGCTACCACTGTGCGCCCGCTGGTTTCGTCATCGGAACCGCTCGTACACCTGCCCTTTGCTCCATCTCGCACTGGGCTCTTCTAGGTGCGTGCTTGTTGTCTATTGACTCCGTTTGTAGGCCCTCACCGCTGTCTGACTCGGTCGTCGCGTCAGCGCGACCTCGACATGCGCGTTGCGTCAGCGCTGTCTGGCGGCTCGTCGGGCACCCTGGGTCTACGTCCTTCGTCGCTGTCGTCACCCATCACCTCTGCGCCGTCCGTTGACGCCCTTGTCACCTCCAGCTCGCTCGACTGGGCCCCTCGACACACTCCCTGCTGCTCCGCCGCCATCCCGTACCCTCAGGCTTGTCGAGCGGCTCTGTAGGTGCCTCCACGTCATTTCGGGTGCAAACACTTGTCTCCCGCCCTCCTGTGTCGCTTCGAGCGCAACCACTCATTCTTCGCCACCACCGCATCATCTCGAGCCCGACCGCTCATTCCCCCGCCCCCACCGTTACTTTGAGCCCTAGCGCTTGTTGTCCACCCCCACCGTATCTTTTCGAGCTCTACTGCTCGTCTACCACCTCCACCGTGTTTTTACGAGCCCAAATGCTCGTTCACCTCCATGACCGCGTCCTTTCAAGCCCAAGGCACCTGCCCATTACCCCCAATGTACTCCATCGAATTGATTCGAACACCACCGCTCGTGTGTCACCCTGCCGTGTTCCCTCGAGTGCTGTCACTTGTCACTACCATCGTATTTTTTGAGCACCATTGCTCGACAGTCCGTGTCTTGCCTCCACTTTTTAATACATCTTTATTGTAACACATATGTGAAAGAGGGTGAAATAAGAGACCAAGTGGCCTTGTTCTCCTTGTTCTCCTTTGTAAGACCGAAAAATGACGGAAATAGTTGAGTGTTAAATTCCTGATGCAGAAAACACACCAACAGTATTTTTTTTTTTGGGTAAGGAGTGTCAGAGGTCTAGCAACGTAAGCCTTGCACAGACTCTACCTCCTACGATTCGGCAAGCAAATAACTAGCCGAACCAGAACAGGTCACACATCACTCCTCACTAGTACTAGTAGTACGCGCCGCCGACATACCACTCCATCACAAAAATTGTCGAACTTAAACATGACCTTATGTAGTCATGTATGGCCTTATAAGACATGTAACCAGTAAATGTTATGTGCGACCCAAGGTTGGGAATATATGACCATTCTGATAAACTCCAAATTTATATAAGGGCATATAAGGTCTGGAATACCAGGCTTATTTCATATGAATTGCCTGCTAGCTTTCAAATCACTACGCTGAGAGTATCCATGACATTTCACAACAATGTATTGCAACCTCATTGATTACAGTGACAGACAAGTGATACATGAACACTAGGATCTATCTGGTGTACACACCATGCGAATATGCTGTCGGCAGGGTGGAAAGCAAGTACAAACGAGAGCGAGCAAAGAAAGCATCAGGTACTACTAGCCCTAGCCTGTAGGGAATGGTGACGAGCGCCTGGGCTCGAAAAGGCACGGTTGAGGCGGGAGACGAGTGTTTAGGCTCAAATAGACATGGTTGGGGCGGGTGATGAGCACTCAGGCTTGAAGAGACGCGGTCGGGGTGGAAGACGAGCGCCCAGGCTCGAAGGGTTGGGGTGGGAGACGAGCACTCGGGCTCAAGGTGGGAGACGAGCACTCGGGCTCAAGGTGGAAGACGAGCACCCGGGCTCGAAGGGACATGGTGAGGGTGGCAGATGCATTCGAGCTCGAATAGACACGGTCAGGGCGAGAGACGAGCACTTGGGCCCGAAGGGACATGGTTGGGGTGGGAGACGAGCAGTTGCGCCCGAATTGACACGGTGGGAGTGGGAGGCAAGCAATCAAGCTCAAGAGGACACGGTGGAGGTGGTAGATGAGCAGTTGCGCTCGAATTGACACGGTAGAGGTGGGAGACGACCGATCGGGCTCGAGAGGACATGGTAAAAGTGGGACATGAGCAAATTGACATGGTGTGGGTGGGAAACGACGGGTCACGTTCAAAAGGACCTGGTTGGGGTGGGACATGCGTGGCCACGCTCGAATTGACATGGTAGGGGTAGGACACGAGCGGTTGCGCTCGGATAACACGGTGGACTTGGAGGGGGTAGACAAGCGATTGCGCTCAAATGGAGACGGTGGAGGGGAGGAACGAGCGTTCGGGCTCGAATTGAGACGACAGAGGCAGGGGACGAGCAACTGAGCTCGAATCGACACAGTGGAGGTGGACGACGAATGGTTGTGTTCGAATCGGCATGTTGGAAGTGAGAGATGGGCAACTGCACTCAAATGGACACAGTGGAGGCGGGAAGTGAGTGTTCGGGCTCAATTTGAGACGGTGGAGGCGGGAGACGAGTGACCAAGCTCGAATAAACATGGTCGAGATGGGAAACGAGCGTCCGAGATGATGGAGGTGGAAGACATGTGATTACACTTGAATAGACATGGTGGAGGTAGACGACAAGCATTCAGGCTCAAAATGACACATTTGAAGTAGGAGACAAGTGATTGCGCTCGAATGGACATGGTGGAGGTGAGGAGTGAGTGTCCGGGCTCGAATTGAGACAGTGGAGGCAGGAGACGAGTGATTGCGCTTGGATAGACATGGGGGTGGAGGTGGAAGACGAGCGATCGCGCTCAAATAGACATGGCTGGGTGGGAAGTGAGCGTTCGGGTTCGAGAAGACATGGTTGGGAGGTGGTGGTGGATGGGAGCGGTTCCGAT
>JBBPMO010001082.1:0-12707 GCA_038090315.1 Xanthoconium stramineum
ACATTACGCTCGACTGCTTGCGTGCGCTTTACGGACTGGAGTATACCTTGACTGCGACTAGATCAAATAGTTATGGCATTGGTAAGTGGATAGCTGGTTCTTGCTTTCTCCAGCTAAAATTCGCATCGATTGCAGTGGAGTACACCCCGGAGGCTTACCTCCAAAGTGATCTGGACATATTCTTTGGAAACTTTTCCCCCGCTCTCTATGGAAAGTCACCATACTTGGCTTCGATTGACGGAGGTGAGTGGGCCCTGTACAGAGTTAGATGTTTGTCTTATTCTCCGCCCAGGTTATGCACAGACACAGCATCAGGGCTTCGAGTATAACGGTGAATCTAATCTCGACCTTCAATATGGTATGGGTCTCGTTGGGCCATCGCAAACGGTGACTTTGTACCAAGTCGGTGATATAGTGGAGGGTTAGTCGGCAAGGCACCTCACACTCTGTTGAACTTGATGTTGTCTTCTCAGGCGCTTCGTTTAACAATTTCCTTGATGCGATTGATGCCTCTTATTGCACCTTCGAGGGCGGTGACGACCCCACTCAAGACGCTATCTATCCTGATCCGTATGGCGGTGGATACGAAGGTCAGGGGACATCTGCTAAACGTGCCTCCCCAGATAGCTTTACTTACTGTCGTCAAGGTCCTGAGGCATGTGGAGCCTTTGCTCCTACAAATGTCATCTCGACTTCGTATGGGTATAACGAAGCTGATCTTACACCATTCTACACTGCACGACAGTGTGCTGAGTACGCCAAGCTTGGTCTGATGGGCGTCACCATCCTCTACAGCTCTGGTGACCGTGGTGTTGCTGGCAACGGTAATCTTTGCTTAAACCCTAATGGTCAGTCGGTCTCTTTCCATATCCATGCCCATTCTCAGTTTCGCGTTGATGGATAGGCACTCAAACAATCGACGGCAAGATTTTTAATCCAACTTTCCCTGGAACTTGTCCCTACATCACCTCCGTCGGTGCTACTGAGGTCCCACCCAACTCCACAGTCTACGAGCCCGAGACGGCTTGCGAGGAAGTCATCTACTCGAGTGGTGGATTTAGCAACTATTTTGCTATGCCCGACTACCAGCGGACGGCCGTCGAATACTACCTTTCACACTATCGCCCTGACTACTCTTCCGACATCTGGAACTCCACCGGAAAGGTATACTCTTGTCTCATTTCGTGTCGAAGAGGCTAACGAGTGAGTACAGTCCCGTGCTTTCCCCGATATCTCCGCCAATGGAGCGAACTACGTCGTTGCTGTGTGTTGACTTCATCTACGCGCCTGTGTGGCAAATCAGGCTGATATTCCTGCAGGTCGATGGCGAATTGGTGCTCGTTTACGGAACATCTTGCTCCTCTCCAGTTAGCGGGGCGATCTTTACCATGATCAACGATGCTCGTCTCGCAGTGGGCAAATCGACGATCGGATTTATCAACCCAGCGGTGAGCGAAACCGTGTCCCAACGTGCAACTGCAGACCCTGATGAAAAGTTTCCCGTAGATTTATTCACGTGCGTTCGCCGGCGCGTTCAACGATATCACGAAGGGTAATAATCCTGGATGCGGAACGAACGGATACAGTGCTACATTTGGCTGGGATCCTGTGACTGGTCTCGGAACGCCGAACTTCCCCAAGCTGCTCGAAGCTTGGCTCATCCTCCCGTGAGGGGGAAAATAAGTATAGAGCATCTGCCGCCACCGAGGGGTTTGGACTGTGGTATCCTCATATGTTTGCTTTGTAATAAGGGTATTTTTGCGGAGGACTCGATAGGTTCCGAATCCAAGTGTATTTGGATGTGTATCTTATGACAGTCAGTGGCAAGGATGACCCACGCGAGCAATGTGATATGTACGCGATACCCTCCCAGAAATAGACTAAACACGATCAACCTGCCTGCTCACCACGATCCAAGGTAGGTTGGCTACTTCAGTAAGGGAGCTCTCGGATGGAACGCTGTTCTCCTCTTTCTCATGGAATTTGTGTTCCGAGAAGCATTCATTCACATGAATGTTGATCTTCGCAAGGGCCCATTGCCAGGTGGAAATCTCTCGATGAACTGGTACAGAGATATGCCCATATATTTCAAACTCTGTAATAACGGCGCCAACATGAATGTTCAGGACGAATTTCAATTTCACACCTAAGAATCAAGGGAGTTACCTGAGATGGGTCGATATTGACGAGAGGAAGTCGACTTTGCTCCTGAGACAGCAACCGGAAGAAAGCAACAACGATCGAAGACCGTAAGAGGGAGATGATTGAGGTGACTATATGCACGTGTATTCAAGTCTGAGTTGTATGGAAACAGTAGTAACTACTCTCTAGGATCGTTCAACAAAAGGATGGTAATCGATGTGGCAAATGTTCAGCAACGTTCTTCATTGACGAGAGGCATGTTGTGAGCAGCCACTGAATAGGGGATGATCAACGGAAATGCAGAACCGTGAACAAGTGACCTCGGAGATCAAAGAATACTGGGATTAAGTATATGTGTGCGGTCGACGTCTCGCCGGATGGGATGGGGATCGCAACCAGCTCGCACTGTGATCTCTCGATTGGCAAGCTCCTGCTCAATCCCTTCGGGCACCCGCCATGATCGGCTCCAAATGTACTAGATGTCACCTTACTCAACTTGTTTAACTGTCGCAGTGAGTGAGCTCAGCCCAGCACTGATATGCTGTTTCTTGTGAGAGTGATGTGCGTACTAGCAGGGTTAGCCTTGTACGATAAGGCAAAAATTTCTTACTCTTTCAGGCGCTGATTCCTAAGAACTGTCTCGGGTTGAGCTGGTGGCCTTTAGATCCGCTGAGTGACGGCGCCAGATGGAAGCGATCCGTCGGGTGAAGGGGCTGCCCGAGTATTCCTGTAAACTATGTACTGCCTCGTGATCCGAAGGTGGTACAGGATATAGAAGGCACTCACATTCAACACCTAGTCTGAGGCTCTGAGCTGACACCCTTCCCTTGTTCCACCTTGACAAGAATGTACGTGCACTTTCCAATAAGCGAGGGCAGCTTCTTCAAGACTTACATAAACGCTTTACGCGAACTGTTATTAATTAATTGTCACAGGTCCTTCGACGGCACTCGTGAGCAGGCAATTCCCACAGGAAATACCGGTGTTGAAGAGAACCGCGAACACCAAGTTCGTAATGCACAAATTGACGACCCAAGTACGTTCAACTTTGCATACGGGTTCTGTCTGTCTGCGGTACCCATCTTTGCCCATCAGACGAAAAGACAGCAACTTTGGAGAAAACCGTCTCGGAGCCGCGTAACCAACTCGCTGACTCGCAACGCCCCGTCAATGAGAAGCACAATGAAGTTGTCGACTCGCTTCGCGCCGGTCTTGATGCAACGGACAAACGGTTAAGTGAGTTGACGATTGCCGCCCTGACTCTCTCCTAAGTCTCCTTGACATCTATGCCCACTAGACAACCAAATTGCGAGCCTCGAGAAGACAGTCCTTGAACTCCGTACCGAACTCGCTGACTCCAAACAGAAAGCGCACAGTCTTGCCCAGGTCCTTCGTGCACATGAGCAAAAACACCAATGTGAAGTCCTGTATTCCCAAAACCGCATCACCGACGCAGGTGCATCTCTTTTGCATATTGTGAACAACTTGAGTGAGGATGTCAAGGCCAATAAGTTGTATGGACTGGCTTGCCGGTGAGTTTCACTCTCTTCTCATACGAAGGGTATCCAACCTCTACCATCAGATTTTAAAACTCGATGCATATTGAAACTGGAGATGATTGGAGACGAGGCAATGAACATCGAAAAACATGATGAAGCACTTGCAGCCTACTCTGCTGTCTTGTCCCTTGGTCCCCCGAGTCCGAACCCTGTGCTAACCAGATGGGTTAACGCCATGTTAATCCGTGGTCAAGCACACGAAGCGTTGGGTGCTGCTGCCAAGGTATGCATTGCATGGTAACGTAAATCCAGACCTTGACTGTTTTTTCTCGGTTCAGTTCAAGGTGTCGAGGTTTCTGGTTTATCGAGCGATCTGTGACGTTCTCAAAAAGAACGGTCGCACCACCGAGGCAACCGCGTGTTTCCAAGAGATGCAGAGTGAACTAGGGGGTGATACAGGTATCCATGATGAGAGGACGCAGTGGGAATTTGGTGGGTGATCGCGGCAGATGTACACCTAAGATCCTCTGAACGTCACGCATAGCTTTCCAACGACCATGCACGGAGAAGCTAGACAATAGTGAAGTCGCGATAGACCCTAAAGAGCACAGCGAAAATGCTGAACATATCTTGTCTGTACCTGCCGACAGCATTGAGTTCCTCATTGAGCGGAGCAAAGCACGAGCGTCAATGAACTTGTGGGAGGACGCGCTAAGTGATGCTGACGAGGTATGTACACTTAGTCTGTTTCAGTGTTGCGGATGTCGATAAGTGAACACGCAGGTCATCAAACTCGACCCGTCATCTCACCGGGGCTACGAGATGAAGCATGCAGCACTTCACGGAGCGAAACATCACGTGGACGCTGTCGGAGCATTCGACAGGATGCTCTCAAAACTTGAGGAGTCTCCAAATGAACACATTCGTGGTGAGAGTCATTTCCTCAGCATTTCCTTGGCCATCATATGCTGATGGAACGACAGAATTTCGTGGTCGCTACGTCAATGCTAGACCCATGATTCAGTGCATCATCGAGCAGACCATCCGCGACATGCCGCGGGTGCTCATTGATCCCAACACTGGTCGTCTCTATGACAAGGAGCGGCAAGCAGAAGCATTTAAGATGCTTCCAATTTACAGCGAGCTTGTGTCGTCGATGACGATGCGGCTCGACGTTACACGTGTTAGAAGAGAAGTGGAGACATTCTACCGATATGTGATGCTATTACATACATGGGAGTATGATGAAACACTTTTCCAGAAAGTCGAGGCTACCTCCGTCTACGATCTACAACCATCTCCTGCAAACTACGCGCTACAGAACCTTTGTGCGCTTGCGCGTTCTCTTGGGTTTCAGTGGGCGTGGAGTGATGGTTGTTGCGTGGACCAACTCAGTAACGCCGTGTCGCAAGAGTCATTGGTTGCAACGTTCACATGGTACCGCGGATCGTCCCTGACAGTTGTCCACCTTCGCGGTTATTTCCGAAACTATTCAGTTCTACACAGAAGACTGGAAACCTTATCTCGACTTGACTTTGGACAATCACAAAGAATCGCCTACCATTATCTCTGAGATGCAACAGGCGACAGGGCATGCTGTACAGGATCTAACCGTACTTCGTCCTGGCCTCGACAGGGTTCGCGAGAAGCTGTATATGGCCTCCCAACGTCAAGCGAAACTGGTGGAGGACACTGCATACTCGTTACTTGGCATCTTCAATGCCGCCATTCCCATCATATACGGCGAGGGCGATCGGGCTGTCGGTCGACTCCTTGAATACATTCTGACAGGCTCGGGCGATGTCACCATTCTCGCTTGGACTGGGTCCACGGGAAGCTATAATAGCTGCTTACCTGTAGACGTCACGGTCTATAGCCAGCTCGTTCCGCCACACCTCCCACAACCCATCGAGCCAGCTGAGATGGATCGCATAGTGGCGCAATTGCATTTGTCCCTACCCGACTCCTCTCTTGCTGTGACGCTCTACAACCGGCTTCACGGTCTTCAACCCCCATTTTGTGCTGCGAGTCGATTGCGATTTTCCGGGATTGTTGTTCGCATCCCCGAGTTCGTCCCTGCCTCAGGCTCGGGTCCTGTGACGAACTTCCATGCATACCACGTTACGACATCCGTGTTTGGGGACATTGAGGTCAAGACAAGGGAAAATCTGAGTGGGATGAAGGACCTCTGCATCGTCCATCCATGGATTCGTCCCTTGCTCGACCAAGAGTTCTCGGACGGCGTGGGCCTGCTTGACGAGACTACGCAGGCGCTCCGGTTCCTTGCGCGTCTCAGGCAGCCATTTGGGGCACTATTGTTTGAGTAGCTGTCACGTGTAGAGTATAGGCAGGTCGCCGCGGACAGTTTGATCATGGTTCAGATTCGTGAAGAGGTGTCTTTGGCAGACTTGACGAACAACGTTTATACGATCGAAGTACGGTGGTGTCGACCTCGGTGCAATGGCGTCATTTTAGGATAGGTTGGTAATGCCTTTAACCGTGTCACAAGTTGTGTCTTTTTCGGCGCATGATCTATCATCTTCCGTGATATTCGGACTTGCTTCCGACGGTGTGGTCCATCGGCCCGTGACAGGCATCAGTCTCACCGTTATCATCATTCCCGTACATCACGCCATTATCAGACGCTGAGCACATGGAACCTCGAGCGGCTGTATTTTTGCCCGCATGTGAGTCGCCCATACCACCCCCGTAGGGATTGATAAAAGTGCCATACGATGCACATCCCAAGATGATCCATACACGTCAACCAACTGGACCCGGAACCAATCAAGCTTTCCGCGGAGGTACACAAGGCAAACATACAAGGTTAAAGATATTACACAGCACACGATACAAGCCCGCGTGTTATAATTACATTCTTACTCTCAAGGCAGCTTAAGCCAAGCTTCCATCAACTTGGGGAAGTTCGGCGTTCCGAGACCAGTCACAGGATCCCAGCCAAATGTAGCACTGTATCCGTTGGTTCCGCATCCGGGATTGTTGCCCGTGGTGATGTCGTTGAACGCGCCGGCAAACGCAGAAGAATAAATCTACGGGAAAAACTTCATCAGGATGTGCAGTGCACGCTGGGACACGGTTGCGCTCACCGCTGGGTTGATAAACCCGATCGTCGATTTACCAGCTGCGAGACGAGCATCGTTGATCATGGTAAAGATCGCCCCGCTAACTGGAGAGGAGCAAGATGTTCCGTAAACGAGAATCAATTCGCCGTCGACCTGCAGGAATATCAGCCTGATTTTCCACACAGGTCCGTGGAAACAGTCAACATACAGCAACGACGTAGTTCGCTCCATTAGCAGAGATATCGGGGAGAGCACGAGACTGTACTCGCTCGTTAGCCTCTTCGACACGAAATGAGACAGGAACATACCTTTCCAGTGGAGTTCCAGATATCGGAGGAGTAGTCAGGGTGATAGTGTGTCAGGTAGTATTCGACAGCTGTCTGCTGGTATTCGGGCATGGCAAAATAGTTGCTGAATCCACCACCCGAGTAGATGACTTCCTCGCAAGCCGTCTCGGGCTCGTAGACTGTGGAGTTGGGTGGGACCTCAGTAGCACCAACGGAGGTAATGTAAGGGCAAGTTCCAGGGAAGCTTGGATTGAAAATATTTCCGTTGGTAGATTGTGTGCCTATTCGTCAATGCGAGCGAGACTGAGACTGAGCATGGACATCGAGAGAGACTCACTGACCGTTAGGGTTTAAACAAAGACCGCCGTTGCCAGCGACACCATAGTCACCAGAGCTGTAGAGGATGGTGACGCCCATGAGACCAAGCTTGGCATACTCAGCACACTGTCGTGCAGTATAGAATGGTGTAAGGTCAGCTTCGTTATACGCGTACGAAGTTGAGATGACATTTGTAGGTGCAAAGGTTCCGCATGCCTCAGGACCTTGACAACGGTAAGTAAAGCTGGAAAGTCATGTTTAGTAGATGCCCACTGACCTTTGTATCCACCGTGACTCGGATCAGGGTAAACGGCGTCTTGAGTGGGGTCGTCACCACCCTCAAAGGTGCAATAGGAAGCATCAAGCGCATCAAGGAAATTGTTAAATGAGGCACCTGCAGCGAGAAAACGACGTTATTTTCAACATAGCGTGAGGTGCCTTGTTGACTGACCCTCCACTATGTCGCCAACCTGGTAGAGAGTCACCGTTTGTGATGGCCCAACGAGACCCATACCGTATTGAAGATCGAGGTCAGATTCACCATTGTAATCGAAGCCCTGGTCCTTTGTCTGTGCATAGCCTGAGCGGAGAATAAGACCAACTGATAACTGATAACTCTGACAGGCACACTGACCTCCGTCAAT
This sequence comes from Xanthoconium stramineum, assembly GCA_038090315.1. Classification (NCBI taxonomy): domain Eukaryota; kingdom Fungi; phylum Basidiomycota; class Agaricomycetes; order Boletales; family Boletaceae; genus Xanthoconium; species Xanthoconium stramineum. Next base: position 7,974 of record JBBPMO010001082.1, read on the forward strand.
CGAGGCTAAATATGGTGACTTTCCAGAAAGAGAGGGGGAGAAGTTTCCAAAGAATATGTCCAGATCACTTTGGAGGTAAGCGTTCGGGGTGTACTCCACTGCAATTGATGAGAATCTTAGCTGAAGAAAGCAAGAACCAATTATCCCCTTACCAATGCCATAACTGTTTGATTTAGTCGCTGTCATGGTGTACTCGAGTCCATAGAGTGCGCGCAAGCAGTCGAGCGTAATGTACTCGTCGCACGTCGAGAGATCAGTAGGGATTGCAGCTTCCAACTTTCCGGTGGTCTTTGGTCCAATGCCCGTGCCCGGCTGACCGATGGAACGAGCAGGCTGGGTACTATCACGACGCGTCAGCTTAGCATCAAAGTGTACGCTCGGGGTCACGAAGTCCACGTGAGGAGCAATGTGAGCAGGGAGATGGTATGCGTCACAAGCTAAACATTCAAATATCAGCAGAGTGAAACGCGACCTCTGAAGTACACCGACCAACGTGTTCCTTCCCAGAGTCGTGACCGTAGAGGTTGTATTCTGTTTGAAGGAGGCGCTCCGCCTCTTCGACAGTGGCGGTCACTTCGATCCAGCCCTTGCTGGAGGTCAGCTGGATCCGGTCTCTCTCGATACCGCTGTCCAAGAGCCACGATCGAACGGCGTCGATCGTCTCATCGCTGGGTGCGAACATCTCCAGAACATCGCCCGTAGACCAATGTTTTCCGTATTTCTCGGACTCGGGGTGCGACACTTGCATGAGATGCTTGCCAATGTCATTGATGTTCCTCTGGGTTAGAGCAAAGCGAAGAGGAAGGGTTGTGCTGGGATCATATCGACGCTTCAGGGCCCATCCTGCAGGGACGTGTGTGCGCTTCTCATGGAGAATGTAAGGGGAAAGTGTTGGTTCCGCGGCAGCGAGAAGACCGAGACAAAAGGATGACGAATGACAGAAGGGACCGCATGATGGAGTAGCAGCAGATGTCCCGATCCCATATTGCAAGGTCTGAGGGGATTTTATGGGAAGAATCGCAGGACGAAAGCGGTGCAGCGACATGGCACCATTGTCTAAGATAGCGTGAAAGTCTCCCGACACCATATGGGACTTCGGTGCATATTTAGGATGCGTGCTTTGTGGAACGGTAAGAATTGATAACGTACCTTGCTCTGTGGGAGAACGGGTGATTTTCAGGTGCTTATATAAATAACCAATGCCAAGAGACGTCGGGCGGGTTGGTTTATAGCTGAGAACGCTCCGCGTGGACAAGGATCAACCGTGAAGTACTCATGGTCGATGGTCGAATTTATAGCCAATTGATAAAGACCGTATATGTGATCAGGCACTCCGCCTTCCCTTGTGCTAGTCGAAAATATAAATACCCATCAGACCAGGAGCGCTCTGAAACGAACCAGATGACTAGGAACACTAGACGGGGACCGTGGTTAGATGATTGAAGATGCCGACAAGTCCACATGAGCGTGACGGATTCACCTTACGATAATGGAATCAGGGCCTCGAAGCGTCGAGCGATATCGCGTTCACTACCGTCGACTACTTCAAGTTGCCGTTACGCAAGTGCGTGTAACAACGTGTCTGGATGAGAAGAAGCGCCCAGGGTACACAGACCCAAATTCCGTAACGTCACGCACCTAGAGGGCGAAAATGACATACAGGGAGAACCACAGCTTCTTTTCACCACACTGATAGCTGGCGAAGCATGTTTTTCCAAGGTACGTCTGTGGCTACAAAATGGTGAGCACATGGACGAGAGGGTTGGAATGATGATGTTAACGAGAACATATGAGTCAGGTCGGAGAAAACCCGACTATTTTCCAGTCACAGGAGATAACGACAATTTAAGATGCAAAACGCAAGACAGTAAATTGCACGATACTAATGGGGACCCAAGAATTGAGTGAAAACTGTCCCTCTCCCGTCCAGCGGAACGAAGTGAAGCTTATCGTAATCGATGGTCGGGATAGCATAGGCTCACGGAAAAGGGAACGCTAATGGACGCGAGAAGCGCTGTTTTCAACATCGCGGTACCAAGAGATGGAAAGTGGATCATCTGCGGAATGAAAAACGACTCTGTACAAGTGTGGAGTGCGGAGGATCACGAAAAGCAGACCGAGTTAGAGACACGGCAGTTCTGTGCGTAGGTCGACATGCCCCCTGAGTCAAACGGGCTCGGATGATTGGATGGCCTCCATCTGGTCGCTCTTGACTGGCCAGAGACCACTCAGTTTCCGGAACCATGCCCATGACTTGGTTGCGGCCAAGCTCCCGCTCGACGGCTTCCAGTGCGACGTAGGACTGCTACTTCCTTCGCATCTAGACAGTCAAGAAGCACAGCTCCTCTTCGACCTTCCAGTTCAAATTCAACAGATCTCTCGCTTGGGTGAGTGATAGCGAGTACCTTCTTGCCCGCTATAGCAATTGTGGGCGGGTTCAGGAAGCTGCTGCTGCGTGAGCGATGACGATTGCGCTTGGAGCTTTGCGTGGACTTGGTGAGGTAGTTATAACCCGGCAGGGTTGTGGCGGCAGGGTTTGCAAATTGGATTACAATCAAGAAAAACCCGGTCGAAAGCCGGGTATTTCACGTCGACAAGGCACCCGCTCGCGAGATCTAGAATTTGACGTTCCATAGTATCTGCAATCCATCCACAGAATCGTCGGAAATGGGAATCTTCATCGACGTCTGGCAGGTCACCAGTGCCTTGTGAGGATACCAAGCCACAGCGGGGCGAACAAAAGCGCCAAGAGTGCTCATGGGTCACTATATGCGTGAGACGATTCGATAAGGAATCATTTACGGCAGGCGACAACTCGTAACTTAATTGTCGCACCAGGTGACCAGAAATGATCAACCGCTCATTTTCTCCCCCTTCCTTCCGAATACTTGGCTGACATGTTTCCAAAAGTACGTCTGTGGCCAAAGGATGGTAAGTACATGGGGAGACATGCACGATTAAGTTGAAAGTACGTGATGCTGATGGGACTTCAAGGGTCAAGCAAAACCAGTTCGTCCACCCGAAAGAAAGATCTAGTCGAGATAGATGGTCGAGACGACATAAATTCAGTTGCGTTCCTTGCTGATGGGAAGCACGTTGTGAGCGGCGGCGAGGAAGGGAAGGTTCGATGTTGGGGAGTGGAGGATGGCAGGGGGGCAGGGACAGTAATGGATGCGGGGTGTGGTGTCCACAACCTTGCAGTGTCAAGAGATGGAAAGTGGATCGTGAGCGGGACAGACCTCGGGTTGGTCACGGTGTGGAATGCGGAGAGACACGAAAAAGTGAGCGAGTTCCAGGCCCACAACCAAGATGTGTTTGCGGTGGACATCTCGCCAGACGCGACGAAAATCGCGACGGGATCAGGAGATAAAACTGCCTATGTGTGGTCGCTTTCGACGACTCAGGCCGGTGTAAACCGGCAAGGGGACTCCCAACGACTCCTGCTCGCCGGTCCTTTGCAACATCGCAACACCGTGGCCGCGGTGAAATTTTCACCGGATGGACGCCGCCTCGCCACTGCCACACGGGACCGCCATTCAATCCGCCTCTACGACAGTCGGAACGGTCGCTGCCTCGTTGACGTCCGAATCCACGTCAACTCACACATTAACCAATCCCTCGCATGGACCAGCGATAGCAAGCGACTCTTTGCCTTATCCCAGGAAGGTGTTATCCACTGTCTCGATGTGTCCACCGGAACGATACTCTCTGAATGGTCCATTCACAATAATGTCAATGCAAGGTGTATCGCATTGGCATCCAGCGGCGTGTTCATTGCGGCCTCCGCCAATTCATCAGTCTCATTTTGGGACACCGAAACACGCACGCGGGTTGGACCCGTGATAGAGTTCTCTCATGATGTCTGGTCCATGGCGATCTCGGCCAACGACTTTGTAGCTGGCGGAGACAAGACGATCTCGCTTCGCAGTCTCTGCGATATGCTTCCCTCACTGTACTGTAATGACGTAAGTGCACCTGCATCGGAAGTTCGACATGAATGACGATTTTATATTTCGAATGAATTGCTTGCTTGCTATAGGCTCTTTCTCCTGAGCTGACCGTCCAGCGTATGAAGATCGCAAATGCCGAACTTGAAGAAATGATCGAATCCCTTCGTGCACGAGAGAGCAGCTCAAGTACGTTCCTGAATACGTTGACTCGTTTGTCATTGAGTGAAGCACTCATTAGACAATAAAATTGCGGAACTACAACAAAGCATTCAAGAACTTGCGACATCTCAACGTGCAATCAGCCGGGAGAACGATGGTTTGAACGAAGCCGTCAAGAACTTGGGTGGGTCCATGTTACCCTGAACCACGATCGATTTCGTTGAAATCCATGTTCTATCAGATGGAAAAGTTGCGTATCTCCAAGAAACCGTACAAGAACTCCGTGCAAAGCTCGCTAAATCCCAACAAGCAACTGAGCGGGAGAGGAATAGCCTTGTCCAGGTCCTCCGTGCCCACGAGCAAAAACATCAGTGTGAATTTCTATATGCCGAAGGCTGCACAATCGATGCTGCAAAGTCTTTTCTCGAGTTTGCAAACACCGTGGACGACGCGGTTAGAGGAAACAAGCTCATTATGGCCTGGCTTGCTGGTGAGTTTCGGTGTCACATATTGACAAGAGACTCAACCTCTACCTTCAGAGTTTTCAGACCGATGCGCATCAACGCTGGAAACAATTGGAGACGAAGCAGTTGACGCCGGAAAGCACGACGAAGCACTTGTGGCT
>JBBPMO010001083.1:0-12705 GCA_038090315.1 Xanthoconium stramineum
TGGATTGAACCGACTAAGTTGACCTCCTGGAATGTTGGTTCCTCTCCCTCCCAGGTATGGGAAAACATGGTCCACTTGAAGTACTTTGCAACGCATTGACGGATGTGCCCGGGGTCTGGCATCGTCATTGCAGCCTCGGAGACGAGCTTCTTGAACGGCATTTCCAGTTTAAATATCCGAATCCGCTCTTTTGCGTCACAGAGTCGGCCCGTCGTGACATCGATGAGGACGAGTGGACAGAGACTGAAGATCTCGTGTATGGCGGCATCAATAACGGCGAATATCTCACGCGGAGCGGTATAATTTGTCCGTAAGCCTGTATGGCATCAGCATCGTGGAACAGGGAGTATCGGGAATACGTACGGCGTACTTCTTCATCCGCGGAATTCTCGATAATCGAAAACATGCGAATGAAGGCATTGTTCGCTTCACCGTAATCTTCAGCACCGTAGAGCGCCGCGAACTTCCTTTCATATCCCCAATGCGACGACGGGTCCCGTCTGACCATCTATGTAGTGGGAAGATGAATTAATAAGGTGCAGTGAATACCACAAGAAGCACGCGCCTCATTTGCATCCACCAGGGCATCTCCCCACAGCCCCTTTGCGATTCGTGCCTTGCTCCTCTTGACGAGGATTTCCGTCGGGTCTGCAGGATCGAGATACAACGCAGAGGTGTATTGTGCAATCGCGCCGTCGTATTCTCTAGAGTCAAGCGCTCCGTCGCCGAGTGCTTCGAGCTTGGAGACACATTTCTTCTTGAGAACTAAATGCACGTGTTCAACAAACATATCCACCAGACTTACATTGCAATACGCACCAATTACCCATTTCAATACTGCTTGACTTGCTTTTATCTCCCCGTCAAATGAGTCGAGTAACTTGCGAAGTGCCTCAGTTGCCGCTTCGGTACGACCAGAGGTATAGAGAGCTTCGCAGCGATATCGCTGCTCCGCGATCTGAAGTCCATCGAAGGTCCATCCGAATATCTTATCTCCAGAATCAGCACATACCATAGTATTGTCACTAGAAGCAACTTACGAGCGAGATCGTCTCCAAATCACAGCCGGTATAGGATGAGGCGAGTTCCTGTCCCCGTTGAAGTGATTGTATAGCACGTGCGTAGTCACCTTGCACGGCATACATCTTCCCAAGGACCCAGAATATCATTATGTATGTGTCTATGATCTAATTTCGCGCGAAATAGCTGGATATAACAACACATTTCCTCATCACCCTTCGAGACGTCAATCAGATCGTGAACGCGTGAAACTGCGGCGTCATATTTCCAGGAAAGAAACAACGTAATGACCTAAGTGGCATGACGAGTGGCTGTTGATCAGGTACCTGCCATGCATTTGAATCACATACCTTAATGAGCAACAATATATGGTTCTCAATTAGATTGCAGTTCCTGAACGCGAAGTCCAGCACCTGCATCGCGTCCCCGAGTTCGCCTTTTCCGATTTGTGCAAGTGCCTTGGCAGTATAGCCCATGGCGGATGTCCGAGCGATGATAGACTTGACGTGTGAGTAATTGAGTACAAACGCACATGAGGATATGTAAAATTACCTGCTTCGCGTCCTCACATGCCTCTCTCCAGTTTTCCAAGCGTACTTTCATGAGAGCGTTGTGAGCAAGCACGTGATGGATGTCACCTGATGAAGCCGATGAGTCAAGAAGAATGTTCGTGCTGACCAAGCTCTCGTGTATCCATTTCATAAAATTGCCTAAGCTTGGTGATAACTGCTGTTTCTGTCCGGCCATCTCCGTTTTCAGAGCAACAAGCGCAGATTGCAGATCGAAAATTTCACCCTGAAGACGCATGACTTCTGTATCGTACGTGTCCTTGATCTTCTGGGCATCCTGATGTGCAGCTTCCAAAGCTGATTGGAGGGTCTGAATCCTCCGATGGCCTTCAGCCATCTCTGCTTTGTGATTGGCAAGTTCAGTTGCATATTGAGCCTTGAATGCATCAAGGGTAACATTTGCGTGAGAAATTTCATAATTCTGCCAGAACAAAAGCACATGTATAACAGTCAGAGAGTCAACTGCAAGGGGCATACAACAACTCACACTCTAAAAGGAATGAAAAAATGTGGATGAGGGTTGTGGAATACATGGAGTGCAAAATTACCTACAGCCTGAAGGAAATTAAGGATGCATGGAACCATCCATGAAACAACAATATAAGTATGGGATTGATGATAACTCACTTCCTAAATAGGATGCAACAGGCAGAATATAAGTGATGAAATGATTTGAAGTGATTGGCAATGACACATGAGCTGTACAAAATGTAACAAGGAAAATAAGATAGATTCAGTGGTCACTCACTTGCTAGATGGGATGGGACAAGCATGACGCATTGTCAGATGGTTGTAAAGCATGGATTTGACGGTCACTCACTTTCTAGATGAGATGGGACAAACATGACAGTGACAGATGGCTGGGAAGTATGGATTCAACAGTCACTCACTTCCTAGATGGGATGGGACAAGCACGACACAGCATCAGGTGACTGTGAAGCATGGATTCAACAGTTACTCACATACTAGATGGGACGGGACAAGCACGACAATGTCAGATGTCTGTGAAGCATGGATTCAATGGACACTCGCATGCTAGATGGGATAGGACAAGCACGACAGTGTCAGATGTATGTGAACCATGGATTCGATGATCACTCACTTTCTAGATGGGATGGGACAGGCACGACACAGTGTCAGACGGCCGTGCAGCATGGATTCAACAGTCACTCACTTTCTAGATGGGATGGGACAAGCATGGCACAATGTCAAACAGCTGTGAAGCATGGATTTGACAATCACTCACTCCTTAGATGAGATGGGACAAGCACAACAGTGTCAGGTGGCTGTGAAGGATGCATGCGGCACTCACTCACGACCTAGATGGGATGGGACAAGTACGACACAGTCGTCAGACAGGTAAGTCAGCATACAGGAATGACTTACCATCCCGTCCTTTAACTTGTAAACAGGAGCAGACAACGAGAGAGCAGTGTTCTAGGTGGTGGAGCAAGAAGGATACGAGTGATTATCGATGAGGAAACGCCACAGGGCTTGAAATGACCTGCCCTCAAGCACCATTTCCACAACGCGTCCCTTTTCTTTGCCTTCGACGACGCGACAGTAATGACACGTCGTACACGCACAACGACCACAGACGATGACGATGACTCTCTCAAGGAGAACGTCGTAGCCAATGCTCAGGGAAAAGAAGTGAAGATCAAACAGGAGAACGCGAAAAAGGGGAAAGCACGACGCGTCGAATCTGATGAAGAAGAGGACGAGGTACAGATGCCCTCGCAACCCAATGGCACGGAAGAAGATGGGGCAGATCAAGACGCCGAAGGTGATGAGCTAGACGAAGAGGGGGAGGGAACTCCCAGAAGTCGAAAGCGCGCCAGGGCCAATTCAGTTGGCGCTTCCGTGCCTTCGAGCCCTAATCAAGCACAACGACAATGCGTACAAACGCTTCCCCGAGGCGACGACGGGTAAGCCACTTTTGTGTGATGGCGTTGCAATCTAACGACATCTTCGTAGATTCATCCCCGGATCCATAGTCCGTATTCAGTTGCAAAACTTCGTCACCTACGATTGGGTGGAGTTCCGTCCGGGTCCTTACCTTAACATGATCCTGGGCCCCAACGGCACTGGGAAGAGTAGCATTGCATGCGCAATCTGTCTCGGGTTGAATTGGCCTCCTAGCGTCCGTCTCCCTTCTTGCTTGGGATCAGGTACTCACGTTTAGTAGATCTTGGGTCGCGCCAGCGAGATCAGCTCGTTCGTCAAAAACGACAAGGAAACGGGCTATATCGAAATCGAGCTGAAAGGAGCGCAAGGGCAACGTAACCTAATTATTCGACGCAACCTCAGTGCAAAGACTAGGTCATCTACATTCACTCTCAACGGCCAGCAAACTACTGGTAAAGAAGTGTCGAACCGCATGGCGAGGCTCAACGTCCAAATCGGGAATCTTTGGTAATGCAAAATCACATCAATGCTATGTCATACGTTAACTGCATATATGCGAAGTTCTTTTCTCCCTCAGGACAAAGTCTCCGAGTTTGCACAGATGACCCCTCAGCAATTACTTAGGGAGACTCAGCGAGCTGCGGGCGACTCCAATTTAACGAAGTGGCACGATACGCTCATTACTTCCGGCAAGGAACTCAAGGTTGTACAAGAGGTGACGTGTAATTATCATACCAAACATCCGTTTACTGACAGTCGTGGCAGCGAATCAAAGAGGAACAAGAATCACTCAGAGTAATGGAGGAGCGAAATGCTCAACTCGAGCGGGACGTAGCACGGTACCAAGAACGCCTGAAAATCGAGAAACAGGCATGTTTGATTTTGTTGCAGTGAAGCCGTATTCATGCTGACGTTTCCCAGATCGCTATATTGAGAGTCTTGATCCCTGTTAATGAATATCACGAGGTGAAGGAACGCTACGTACAGGCCAAGGAACGCCAGCGCGAGCTCCATGCTCATGTTGCAGAACTGAGAGACAGAAATGCTCCCGTGCGTGCGAAACTCGAGTGAGTTTGCACACCTCCACAGAAACCGATTGCATAATGATTGTGTAGTCAATTGGTTGCCCAGTACAAAGAGTTCGAGAAAGCTCGGGAAAAGAAGAAGAATGCGTCCAAGGCAAAGTTCCAGCAAATGAAGGCGAGATGGCATGAGAGCGATAAACTCGTTCGTTTCACCTGTACCTTACTCCGAGCAGCAAATACTCACCGCCTTACAGGAGAACGAGGCCGAAGAAGTTGCCAACAAGCTCGATGGATTGAAGCGTGCTGAGAGAGACCGCGCGAAGAAAATCAAGGACCTCGAGAATCAGATCAGGAAGATGCAGCACGAGGTTGATGATCCTCCAGAAGTAGAGGATTTGGAGCCGATAAATAATCAGATTGTACGTTGTCATTTCCAACATCCGGTACGGCGCTCACGGACCGTCATTTAGCGACAGTTGAATATGGAGAACAACCACACGAAGCTCCGGATGGAAGAACTTCAAGAGCGTCAGAAAGCCAATATAGATGCCTCGGCCGCCCAGAAAGCTAAAATCGACGATGCTATGGGCCAGTAAGTGATTTGCACTCATCCTGGGTCCGTCTTCTAATGATTTATGTTGTAAGACTACAAAGACTAGACGATGAGCGACATCGCAAACTTGAGAACCTCCGCACGTGGGATCGGGACCATGCCGACGCGGTCGCTTGGCTTCGCAACAATCAAAGTAGGTTCAAGATGGAGGTGTTTGAACCACCTATGATCTGCTGTAGCGTACCTGACAAGAGGTTCACGAATGCCGTGGAGGCCTGTTTCAATGCCAACCAGCTGAAGGTGACTGACCGTCGATGGATTCATTTTTTTTTAACTCTGACGCTCGCGCTTGTTCCAAGACCTTTGTTGCACAATGCGAAGAAGACTATGAACTACTCAATCGTTGCTTGAACGACTCGAACGAAGCAGGCTTGCGCAAAGATGCGAGAATCAACACTTGGTTCCGTCCCAAAATTGATCACATCGGTCCGCCAATGGACGATCAAGAGGTTCGCTCTAGATACTACCATTGGACGACTCTTCTGACACCATGAGCAGCTTAAGGACCTGTGTTTTGATACTTATGCGATCAATAAAATCAGTTGTCCTGATGGCTTACTGTGGTATCTGCGTCGGGAGATAAACCTACATCGGACGGTCTGTCGTTCTTCATTCCTATTACATTGGACTTACACATTCTATACAGGCTATCGCCTTGGATGGTTCGAAGGTTGACGTGGCCAAGGCTATGGATGCTGTCTCACGGATTGGTCCTCGTGGAGAAGGAGGTGGAGCTACGTTCATCGCTGGGATCGTGATCAACATCGTACAGCGTTCGCGATACGGAAAGCGCGCTGCGCAGAACTCGACGCGCGAAGTTCGGCCAGCTCGCAACCTTGTTAGCAGCGCTGGTGAGTCGCTTGAAACCCTTTCATTCTCAAACGCGACCTGACGGAGCTGCAGTTGATCCTGAGATCAAGAAACAACTCGATAAAGCTATCCACGACGCGAGACAAGCGCTTGATGAGATCAATGTGGAAGCCGATGGCCTCGCAGCTGAAGAACGAACCATCAGAGCGGAGGACGCCCAATATAAGAAGAAATATGTCGGTTTCCTCTTTCTACTCCCGCCATGTCTCGGCTGACTCCTTTCGAAGAAAGCCCTTGAAGACCGCAAGCAGAAAGTGATCGATACGCAGAAGCATGTGGCCACATTAAGTGCTAAAATTGGTACGTTCACCTCGTGTTCAGTGGTATGTTGTGCAGACGTTGACGCCATCTCTAGAGACTAGCAAGAACAGGCTCCAGGAGTTAGAAAAAGCGCCCTCTGCTGGTCAGGAACGTGCTCGTCTCCGGAAAAAACTGTTGGAATTATCAAAGAAGCGCGTCAAAATTTCACAGGAATATACTGTTAGCCTTTTTGTCTGCGTCAGGTCGGCTATGAATGCTTACCCTGTCTCGAAAATCTAGCAACTGATTGAAGCTGCCGTCGCCGATCAAGTAGCTGCCACTCGTAGTGGGCTCGAGTTTTTGCAGGTCGGCGCAAACAAGAGCGCACTTGATGCCCTATGCCAAGAAAAGGATGCGAGTTATCAACGAGCGCTTGCCGAGTTTGAGGAAGGTGAACCATCAAGTAATCCCCGCGGACATGTACTCATCACACCTGTACAGCTCACCAAACCTACCTTGACTTGAAAGAGGAGGCCAAAGCGAAGCGAGATACGAGCGTCGCACTCGTGCGGAGCATGGACCAAGATTTCCAGGATCAATTCGCGAAAATGGAAGTGGTGCGTCGGCCCTGACTTCCATTGTTGTTCCCGGGATGTTGATATGGTGCTGCCAAGGATGGTTCCGTCCATGACCGGACAGTAGAAGAGCTCCAGGCCGATCTCGAAGTTCAACAAGCTAACCTGGAGATGATCATGCAGACAAATCCAGGTGTGATTGAGCAGTATGAAAGACGACAGGAAGAGGTATATTCAGCCTCTTTCGTATTTGCCAGACGTTTACTGAGTGTTGTTCTGCAGATTGCAAAGTTGACAAAGACATTGGGTGAGAGAGAAAAGGCCAGTCAGCAGCTGGAGCGGGAAATCAAATCTGCCAGAGTACGTAAAACATGGTATCATTGCCTAAAGGGGGTCTTAACTGGCTGAATAGGATAATTGGCAACCCGCCCTCGATAGGCTCGTGGAAAGTATTGGAAAGAAATTTTCCGCTGCCTTCGATCGTAAGCCGAGTTGTCCGAGCAATTGTTTCGTGTCTCACGAGATGAACAGGGATTGGATGCGCTGGCGAGATTAGGATCAGCCCACACGATGATTACGACAAATGGGCCATTGACATTCTCGTAAAGTTCCGTGACAAGGAGAAGTTGCAACTTCTGACTGGGCAGAGGCAGTCTGGAGGGGTTAGTGAAGTTCAGTTCCGATTTGACCAGCTTGTGATGCCTTTTTCCCAGGAGCGTTCCTTGACAACCATCCTTTACCTGATGAGTCTGACAGAAGAAGCACGAACGCCGTTCTCTTTGGTGGATGAGATCAACCAGGTGTGTTTGTTCCTGTGTCGGAAACAATGATACCGAGCAACTGAACTGATCCATTGGATTAGGGAATGGACCAACGTGCTGAACGCGCTGTGCACAACTCCATGGTCGAAGTGACCTGTAAGCCCGACAGCTGTCAGTACTTCCTGATCACGCCGAAACTTCTTCCGGACCTCCTTTACCACGAGCGCATGAAGATTCTCTGCGTCAACAACGGTGATTGGCTCCCGGAAGAGAAGGGCATCGGGAACATGATGAGCTTAATCGAAACGTTCGTTCGCGTGCGCGAACGCACTTCACGATCGGCCCAGTGAAGAAGTGTTGTATCATCGCTGTGATAGATTTCTACTGTACCATACCACTACCTTTTGATCGAATCCTAATTCTTGCACTACGTATGCTCTCTAGCTACGTAGTTGATGCTGTAACTCATACGGGTGACCCACCTGCTCCAATTGCATTGCACAGGATTTCCTAACACATTTCAATGGATGATTCCCTTGATCACTGCCACCTCTGCATTGATGCTGCTGCTCGTTGCAGCACCGATGGAAACATTATTGGCGAGCACGACAAATTTGATGTCCAGTACGGGACACTGACGTACCCGTCCAACAAAGACGCCAGCACGGTCCTGGTAATATTGATCCAAACGAAGCTGAGGGCGATCCGATCCCTTGTGCACGAATACAGCATGTCGGGGAGCAGAGGGGCAACCCAGAGCCGTCGCATCGGAGATGTACACCACCAGCGCCCCATGCACTTGTTGTGGACTCGGTGATGGCTTCCACGCAAACCTCACAGACACCGTCATCGTATGCCCATCGATGCACGCCAGCCGATTGCACAACGCAGACACGCGGAGCGGCTGGCGTGTGCGCATATCAAACGCCTTGACGTCATCGTCCCCCATCGACGAGGTTTCTAAGGATCTTGAGGGTCTCCCACTCCATCTCCTCTTCTTTGCCGCTGATGAGGGGGACGACGTTGTCGAGGATACCGAGGCTGGGTACGCCGGGGTATGCCGCGCCCGAGATGGCTTGCATGGTGGTAACGATGCACGATTCGATCGGACCAACGGTTTTTTCGAGCGCGCAGAGGGGTATGACGAGGCCCGTGGTGGAGCAGTTTGCGTTGGTGAGGATGAAGCCCTTCTTGAGGGGCGAATTAGAGGGAGTGTTGATGAGTGGGACAACGAAGGGGACATGGGGGTCGCAGCGGTAGTTTTTGGAGTTGGAGAAGACGGGGAGGTCGGCGTTTCTAAAGGCGCCCTTCATTGGGCGTGTTAGGCGTGGTGGGATGGGAACGAGAACGGAATGGCGTGCTCACCTATTTCTCCGGCGACGTCGGCATCGAGGCCAAAAAAGACGATTGTGCACGAATCGTGAGGGTATCGGGGTAGACTGTTTCTAATTTACAGCTTTGGAGTAGGGTTTCCCAGCGGATCGGGCGGAGGCGCCGAGGGTATGGGTGGTGAAGCAAGGATGGTTTGGGAGGGTGATGAAACGCTGGCTGACTGTCCTTGTTGGACACCGACTTTGAGAGGGCTGTCTAAGGATATCCAGTATGCCATGCCACCATGCCACCCCACGGCACGCCTCTTTTTGACACTGAATGCCACGCTAGATGAGATTTACTTACGAGGGTTGGTGAGTAACCAAACCGCCAACCGAGTACCTCGACAATAGGGGCCATTTACCGTGGGAATTATGGCTGGCCGCGCGGCCGCGTTTCCTAGCTGTCGCCCATAGCGTCGCCCTCCGATTCAGCGGCCCAACTGGTGTTTGTGTCGAACGTGCTGCACAACCAGTCCCTCACGTCCGTCAAGTTCTTTTCTGCATGCTTTGGGGGAAACGTGAGACACCATGGTTCGGACGTGCACATCGGAGATCTGGTGTTACAGAAAAACGACGTGATCACGAGTTTGGGAGGCGAGGTTGGTACATTGGCGTATATCGGACGGACAGAGGTCAGTTGGGCTGCACTTTGTTTGATCGTCACCACTGAACGATGAGGACGCGCATATAGGTCAGGGTCCGACATAAACATATCGTGGCTTTGTGGAGCATGGGCAACGAAATCCTGGACCTGCAATCTCCAAATCCACTTCCCAGCGACGGATGGGGCAGTATATACGATACCAATCGTCCCTCGTTGCGAGCAACACCCGAGGGGATGGGATATACAGTCGTCGACCTCGGAATCGTACCCGACGAGTAAGGCCACGATTTTCATCGACTTCAGGACATCCCATCGCTGACGGAAATATCCTAGCATCGACACACACGTACTGGCCATCACCAAGGGGCTCCAACAAGCAGACTTACTCCTCACCACGAGCGGCACATCGATGGGACCCAGCGACCTCATCAAACCCGTCATCGAACGACGGTTCGAGGGAACGATCTACTTTGGTCGCGTATCGATGAGGCCTGGGAAGCCGACGACATTTGCGAGTATACCCTTGCCAGACAAGGAAAAGCGTGGGCAACTTGAAGGCGACTGCAAGTTTCTGTTTGCGCTCCCTGGGAACCCGGCGTCGGCGCTGGTCACGTTTCATGTTTTGGTGGTGCCTACGCTTAGGAGGTTGGGCGGTGGCCGGTGGAGAGGTGTCTCGGTGACAGAAACCTCACTGACGGGGTTAAGATGTTCAAGGGACAACGCATCTGCAATCGCTACTGTCACTGGCCAAGTTTCGGACTGAAAGCAAACCTGATGAGTTGGAGGATTCGGAAGGCGACTCTCATTGAGGAATTCGAGAAACCTTTCCAGATCACGAATTGTATATATGGTAATGGCGTACGGGCTTCGCAAAAGAAGCACTCCAGGCCGCAGAAGTGAGCATGCCCGTGGTGCTTTCCATAGCTCTTTTTGAATTCCAATATACTAATGGAAAGTGTGGTAGGATGATGTAAGCTACATTTGCAGTATGCACAATGCACTGCGAGGCTCTTCACCCAGGACCTACAATTAACAAGGTACTCCAGTTCGCAGACGTTTATCAATGGGAAGCTACAAGTATATAACGCATACGACGCTACATTGCGTTCCGAAAAGTGCACTACAGATACCTGGTTTTCTTCATCGGGTTTACGTCCTTAGTCATCGAGGTAAGTGGTAACCGTTACTCTTTCAAATTTCAACATACACAGCACGACTCCTGTTTGTCATTTACGAAGAAGTACTTGCAACGATGTCATGCAAATGGCAATGATGCACAACCTGACTATCAGTCTCCGTGTTTCCGCTAAGCTCAACTCAACGGCTGAACGACTACCTGCTGCAAGTCCTTCAAGTAACCTGCCCCCTTTCCTTTGTCGTTTATGGTTTTCTTGATGTTGTCGATGCTTGTTTCCACAAAGCGGCAAACAGAACTCTCCAACCCGTTCCACACGTAATACAACGTCGTTCCACTGGCTGTCGCCTGGAAGATGAACATGATAGTGCCGTACTTGGGTTCGTGTCTCCACAGGGGCTCAACGCTCTGGAGTCCGTAATCTGTCTGCAACATCGACTTGACGTCGTCAGAAGTACCAGCCCAGTAGTCACTTTTCATCATGGCGTTTGTATTGATGGTCCATCCATCGGGAGGGGTAGTGGCTTTGGTATCCGCGCCCTCAGTGGATACAGAGGATGAAGTCATAGCGGGTGGGTGGCTGATCTGTCTGTAGTCAGCGACGCGGAACGACCACGGTAATGGACGCACTGACTGTGACTGAATGAGTCGGATGCGAGGTATGAGGTTGGGGTTATTGTGCGTCAGATAATGATCTTTACTCTTTTGTAGTGGCTGGCCTCGCGACTCCATCTCGGGCCGTTCTGATGATACTTAACGGCGGAGATTCTTCCAACGCACCACTTGTCTGGTGTGCTCCTCGGCGTCTGTCTGCACCTAACTCAACTGGAAACAAAGACATGAATTCATCGAGGTTCGGTGCGTCCAATCTCCATGTTCGAAACACGTTTCAATCGTTGAGTCCTATAACATCAGAACATTCAAGTTTCAGCTCTCACTGGTTTTCGGTTGCGTAATCAGACAGCCGTGGCAAGACTTCGCCGAACTGTAGCACGCGCGAAGGACTTGAACCGTACGCTGCCCCAGGTGAACACAGAACTCAAGTTGGTCACGAAGCACTGCGGAATCTCAGTTATCCAAGTACGACATACGAACTAAACAGGGGGCTGACCGGTCCATCGGACCATGCAGGTCGATTTCGTGTATTCCTTTCATCGTGAAGAACTCCGTTTTCCTGAAACAAGGAACCAAGAATTCTGCTTCGTATCATCTCCGTTGGCGATGAACACAAGGTCAACTGTCTACTGACCTCGTCTCCGGTTGAAGTTGGTTCAGTAACATTCTTCATGTCATCACCTTGGGATGTGCTATTCATGCGCCCTTCCAGGACCCATTATCCCCGGCGAAAGTTGCAACCTCAAACAAGGTGTACGATAAGTCCACTCAAGACCCTGAAACTTCACGGTATATAAAGCCCACATTCGTCGTGTCCTGTTATCCTCTCACCCGAGTCTCGCTTTCAATATGGCCGCATTTGAACCCATAGCTGTATTCAACATCAAGACATTCGCTGAACTGTATACCTTGGATGCGGCCGGGGTAACCAACCTTCCATTCTCTTAAGATCTACGAGGTTTTGGAAACTGACACTGTCTCAGATATTGGGATTTCTTGCCCAAGTCGCTGACAATCCAAGCACCTACGGAGCTTCGAACGATTTTAAAACACATCTTAAGACGCTATACGACAACATCTACAACCTCAGGAAGTAAGACCGCGATTATTGCCAGGTGGACTTACTACTGACAACATGTTAGGAGTGGCGGGCAAAGTTTCCTCCAACCTAGCCCGGAGCAACAATTCCTGCGTGGTGGGAGCCCCCTCGCGGTCACACCGACCGGCGCAATTCCCTGGCCTGGCAACAGTGCTACACAAAAATACTTCATCATCTTCGACCTCCTCGGGGCATTCATCTCTCTCACGGGCCCCGCACCAGCACCCGGCGGGGTCGACGGCACTTCGAAAAACTTCTTCCTTCCCCTCGTCACCCTCTATACGAAGTGGTGCAAGGA
>JBBPMO010001084.1:0-12703 GCA_038090315.1 Xanthoconium stramineum
TCTAGATGGCTTCCAGCTTCTTGTTGTCCATCTCTACTCTCCCTTGTCCGATGATCATTCCTAAGAACTCCATTTTGGGGGCATCGAATACCATTTTGGATAATTTAACGGTCAAGCCGTGTTCTCTGAGTCGTTGGAGAACTCGTTGGGTTCGTTCATGGTGAAGGGTGAGGTCATCCTTGGTGTGAATACCCATGTCATCCATGTAGACCTTAAGCCATTTTTCCGCGATCATGTCCACGCAGATATGGTTCATGAACACCTGGAAGGTGGGGGGTGTGTTGGAGAAACCGAAGAACATGACTGTCGGCTCATACAGCCCAAGGGGAGTGATGAAGGCCGCTTTCCACTGGTCCTCCTCTCTTAACCGGATATTGTTGTATCCCCATCGTATGTCGAATTTGGTAAAGAGAGTGGATTCTTTCATATCGTCAATAAGTTCCAGAATGAGAGGTAAGGGGTAGGCATTTCGGACGGTGAAGGAGTTGAGATACCTGTAGTCTTGACAGGGACAAAGGGTGCCGTCCTTTTTGGGGATGAAGAAGAATGGGGATGCCTGAGGAGATTTGGAAGGGATGATGCAACCAGTTTTCAGATGTTCTTCGACAAATGACTTGCACGTTTCCATCTTGAGGGGGTTCAGGGGGTACACTTTGGCAATTTTAGGAATGAAGTCGGGCTTTAGGTCTATGACATGATCATAGGGATGATGAGGGGGAAGTTTCTCGTGGGTCTTTTCGGAGAAGACATCTTCGAAGTCCTTACACCATTCGGGGAGAACGGCTTCGGTTGGCTTAGTTTCTTGGGCGATCTGGGTTGAAATGGTAACCTTTCCAATAGTTTCTCCCGAAAGCCAAGCTTCCCTTTTCTTGAGGCGATAGGTGGTCTTAAGGTCGGTGTCCATTCCCAACCATCGGAGGATATATCTTTGGGGGACTAGGGAATCATTCCAGGAGGGGAGGCACTCACGAAGAGGCACTGCGTCCCTTCTGTTAATGAGTCTGGGGATAGAGATCCGTTTGTTTACCCAATCGATGGCGGGGTTCCATTTCTTAAGCCACGTCATGCCGAGAATGATTTGTTTTCGTCCAAGGTTTAGGACCATGAGTGAAACATTTTCCCGATGTTTGGGGAATAGGAGATCAACTTCTGTCTCCCAGACGATATTGCCTTTGGAATTGGTCGTTCCATCCACATTGTATGCCTTGACTTGTCTATCTAGTTTTCTGAGGGGGAATTTGGCTAAGGCTATGAGTCCTGGGTCAATGAAGCTTCCAGTCGCGCCACAGTCAATGATGGCGGTGGTTTCGATGATTTGATTGTTTACCGAGATCTTTACGGGGATACGCAAAGTTCTTTCATTCGGGAGGGCGGTAAATACATGGTTGACTTGGGAAGATGACATCAAAACATCCTCCCCTTTCAAAAATCCTGTAACTCTTCAAAGGTTTCCGCAGCTTTGACTTCTTCATCCAGGTCTTCATAACAGAGTTTCAGGGTCTGAAGAAGTTCTTCTTCTGTCTTTCCGAGAGAACGTGTGTATTCTGCGAAGGAGGAAGATTTGGGCTCGGTAACGGGAGGCGTGACTGGGGTTTCCTTCATGTGGAGGACCTGTTGGGGAGGGCGAGAAGGACCCGGAGGGGAGTTCATCTTGGTCCTACAGTTCCTTGTGTCATGGCCAGTCTTTCTGCATCGAAAACATCTTCCTTCCCTCATGCACTTTGCGCGTTCCTGAGGGGAAAGTTTCTTGAGTCTGACGACGTCGATTTTCATGGCGTTTGGGTCAGGAGGGGTTCGGGAGGAAGGGGGGTTCGAGGTCTGGAAATGAGAGGGTCGGGTTCCTCTTCTGATCTCATCAATGTGTAATTTTTGGTTATGGAAGGTTTTAGCTTTCGCAATCCATCCTTTGAGAGAGTCAGGTGGGTCTTGCATGGATAGGATCATGGTAGAGATTTGTCGGTCAAGCCCTATGGAGAACTGGGTGACTGCCGTGAGCTTGTCTTCAAACTGCGCCTTCGTAGCGAGGTTTTTGAAGTTGTTGATGTACTCCTGGAATCCGTCGTTAGGGGTTCCATCCTCATCTCTTCCTGGTCTTTGGACGAGGTTGGCTAGGTCTCGTCTCGCCTGTACTTTGGCGTCAAGGGGGTTGAA
This sequence comes from Xanthoconium stramineum, assembly GCA_038090315.1. Lineage (NCBI taxonomy): Eukaryota > Fungi > Basidiomycota > Agaricomycetes > Boletales > Boletaceae > Xanthoconium > Xanthoconium stramineum. The sequence goes on from JBBPMO010001084.1 coordinate 2,152, forward strand.
ATTTTCATTGTAATCTTCAATGAATTTCGCGAGGGTTTTATCTTCAGGTTTGAGCGTGGTACTTTTTAACTTGTCGTACCATTTCTCAGAGAAGGCAATGCCTTTTCCAGTCCCCATCTTGCTAAGGATGAGGGCGAGTTTGAGTTCGTCTGAGGAGTAAATGCCTGGATTAATCAGGAAGTAGGCGTCCATGGCCTTCAGCCATCTTGACACTTCTAGGGTTTTTCCCGAGAATGGGGCAGGGAGGGCAGTTTTAATCTCGGACGAGGTTGTCGTCGTGGTGCCTGAGGTTTGTGTGGACATAGGGTTTGCTGGGGGTACTAAGGTGGCTGGGTGAATTGCTGGGGGTCTGTACGTAGGTAATGTGGAGCTAGAGGCTAATGGGGTAGTGGCTCGGTCTAGGGGGTTACTAGGGCTGGGGTCTGGGTTAATGTCGTCGGGGTCCCGACTAACTCTGGGTCTTTGGCTGGATATGTTGACTACGAAGGGGTGAGTCCTGCTCCTGAATAGGAGGGACTGAAAGTACACTTATTCTTTTGTTATGCGGAAGATATCCGTCATCTAGAGAACGGCTTGTATGGTCTAACCAAAGGGAGGTGCTCACGAAGAGACGCAACGTCCTTTGGGAAGACTAAGTGAGACTGAGAGGTTGGAAATCTCTTAGACAAGATCCTGAGAGGCTGAGACTTAAGGTAAGACTTGGACGCGACAAGATACCTTGGATTGCGTAGAATAAGCGTAAGGAACAAATATAGTGGCAGTTGGTATAAGTACTACTGTACGTGTCATTGTGGAAGTCGATGGAATATGGTAGAACAAGAGTGAGTCATGAGGAACACGAGGCGGTGTGAGAGAACCGCCTAGAGGAGATAGATCTGTCCGCGGGGATCACAAGGAGGCTATGGTCATAACAACGAGATCAAAGATGAGATCCTACCCCACTCAGGAAGTGAAGAGCAGAAGGGGAACAGGGGTAGGGGCGTCCTCAGGGAAAGGCACGAAGGAGAAACAACGAGGACCTAAAGAGAATACATACCGGTCCTCGAGATACTGACAAAGTCCTAAGGGAAACATACGTTGAGTAGTACGAACGAGAAGAAAAGAGGCCCCATAGAGATAGTCAATCGTAACACCTGCCAACCGTGATGCAACAACAATATGCACATCCCAGGTGCTCCATGTCAATGCACATGCATTAGCAACAACATTGACTTGCGAATGTGACACTCACACCCGCCATGCTTGCGCATGTCCCTCCTGATCCCCTGCTGCCTTCCGTGCATCCACGTCAATGCACGTGCATCAATGTCATTGCTGTGATGTAGTGCATTCTGCCTCCTCCATCTCTCCTATTGCCATCCCCCACATCAATGCACTCGTGATTGCTGTGACTATGTCGATGCCACGACAGTTACACACAACCACGGTGTCGCCATCACAGTCTTCTCGTGGTCTCATTGTGCCTGGTGGGACTGTGGTGCTGCAATTGTCAGGTGGTTGTGGCAAACCCAATGGAGAACATGGAGCACGAAGGTCTACACACGTGCTTGACTGTCTCCCCCTGTGGTTATCTGCTGCATCCCCTGTCACGGTGGCAGCCGCTGGGAACATCTTTGTCGCATCGCTGTCGCAGGGTGGTCATGGATCACGCCATGATCACATCTGAATGAGCCATGGCTGGCATCGTCTTTCCTGTGACCACATAGGCAACGCAGTTGTTGTGTTGCATATCTCAATTGCCACATCGCTGTTGCGCTCATGTTGGGGTGTGGTCGTGCCTGGTGAGTCAGTGGTGCCGCAACAGCCTGGCCCCCAAAAAACTCATCCATTTGGGATGCAGCACAACTTGCAAAGTGTGGAACACACACGATGAACATGAAACCTGACTGCAGCAACGGTCAACGGCGCACATGCACATGGCAGAGCCAAGACTGACAAGAGTGCTGTTAACTACCAAGGCATCCTTCCTGCCATCCCTCTCTATGTGGAAAAGCCTGAGGGCAGGGAGCCAGCAAAGCGAGCCGTGCCTTGTCCTTACATGTAATATGAGCACCCGTCATCATCGGTGACGAGTTATGTGTCCTCTGTTACCACTTGGTGCTTTTATCAACTAACGACTTCAAGGTACCTGCATTACTGTAACCAAGAGACCCCCAATGCTGGCAGTGACCACATCATTATATTTCTTATTGCTTGTTTACTAATGTAACTTCCTTCACTTACATCACTAAAACAGAATTTTAATTTTTGTGTTATATCCGAGTTATCATGCAAAGAATGAACAAAATCTGACACTGTGCTGACAATGGGTTATATCCCTTACAAAGGTCTTCGACTTGTGAGAATCAGAACATTATGCCACTTGTTGTAAAAACCATAATAAGTTTGTATCTATTTCCAAAATTCACACTTGTATATCATGGATGCGCAATCTTGCATGATCACCCAAGATTTTTCAATGCTGCACATCCATAAAATCACTGAAACACTGGGGAAACCAAGTAGAATGGAGCCCCACACCCCCCACAAAAGCAGGGCATGCATAAGAGCATTTTCCCTTGGATTGGAAGTCCAACTTCCGCCTTAGTGTACTACATGTAATCTATGGTATCCTGTAGTGTATTATGTAGGACTAGGCCAAGCCAGTTGCTACATAATATTAATCACTTATCCAAAAAAAAAAAAAATCACTGAAACTGAATTTTCTTTATTTTGATAAATATAATCAAGTTGTAAAGGCAAAAATTAATGAATTTCGCCGGCTTCCTGATAACTAGATTGTACATATTTAGTTTAGTAACTTTTATGCTACACTCATTAGCTTTCCTTTTATGGCCACGTCTAGTGCAATCTTTGATGCCACCCTCTCACACTCAAGCGACCATGTTGACTCTGCCACCCTCTCACACTCAAGCAACCATGTTGACTCTGCCAGTGTGAACACACACCCAACCTGTCCACCTTTGTTGTATCTACCAACCATCACTCACCCCATTTGCACTCAGCCTGTCCACCTTCATTGTATCTACCAACCATTGCCCACCCTTCTGCATCCACTGGCAGCCCAGTCCGCCTTCATCATATCTACCAACTATTACTCACCCCATCCAGGGCAGCAGTACACCAGTATGAAGACACCCCATCAGTGATTATCATCGAGTTTTGATGTATGAAGGGGATTTAACTGGGGGGAAAGTTGGGGGGATTTCGTCCCAAGTGCTGACTATAAGTCAGTTGCACTTAGATGATCTGGTGTGGTGATCTATACACCATGCTACCCTAACTGATTCCCATTGTGGAAGACAAAAGTAAAGATAAAAAAGGAATAGGCCAGGTATAGAGGCTATGCAAACTCTAAGGAAGAAGGGGGCCAATGTGCACTGCATTAAGCATGGTTTTGGTCGATGCAGAGCGGATTATCTCAGGATCAGATGATGGTACTAGGTACTATCCGCTTGTGGGACCTTCACTGGCAGATGGTCTTGCGTGGTGTAAAGTAGCTCCTGAGTCCTGGGGGATAGGGGGATCCAAGGTGGTCAGTAGCAAGGGGGTTAGAAGGGTATGAAATGTTCAACCCTAAGGATTCAAGAAGAGAGGATAGAGAGGAGGAGAATGCTTAGGCAATGAAGGCCCTTCAGAAAGGTTTGTAGAAGAGTCCGAGTGACTCTAGGATGTGGCGGATACAGATGCGGACAGATATGGATGGTAAATGGATGATCCTAACACTTTCTCGATGGTGAGGGTAGTGAGGATATAGCGGAAGGTCGTAAGAATGAGAGAAAGACAGAGAGAACGGTGGTGGTGACTTAGGATTGAACGTGATGGGGTGAGTGAACCAAGGGGTAAACTGACATTACAAATGTCGGGTACAATCTTTTATAGTCCGGGGCATACCCGAGACTGATAGGATATGAAACAAGTCTATAGTTACTATCATAACAACTATGCTACTTGGCTTAGAAGGGTAGAGAATGACTCACCAGCGAATCCTAAATGATGAGGACAAAGAACAAGAACAGGACGAAGCTTCCTAGGCAATCTGACTGGTGGATTGAAGCTTCCGGATAAGCGGATACACGGATTAGATAGCGGATTGATCAGGATGGTCTGCAAAGGGAAGAGGGAAGAGTAATGATGATGGGATAGTGTGGGATGTGTGGATACAAGGCCAGGGAGACATGGGTCTCCACAGCAGGGATGATCCCATCTAGCGCTCCCCAATGACACCAAGTTTGATTCTCTCCTATGACCCACCATGTCACCCACTGGCGATGACACCAAAACGATGACATGCCCTTGCCCTCATGCTCTTGACGATGTACCTTTGTGATCTCTCCCTCTCCCTCTCAACGATGATGTGCTCTCGCTGTCACCGCAGATGATGACATGCCCTCATTGTTACAATTTTCTTCCTTTCTCACATATTCTTCTTTGTCTCTGTAGTACGATACCCTTACTTCCACTTTGCTCCTTCGCATGAGGAGACCCATCACTACTTACTTGCCTTCCCGTCGTACTCCTCCTCCTTTATCATTCCTCTCTAGTTTCTTACATATCTTATCACAGGACTGTCTCTCTCCCTGATTATCTCTCTCACAATAGTCATGTTTCCCCAACATTCCACCAAGTTCTATGACCTTCTGCTTAGGTAATATGTAGTACTTAAATATCCGCTCAGCCTGTATTCCCTTCTCCATTCTTGTTCTACACAATCACAGTGTCAGTCTTACAAATCTGCAATCCATCTGATTGTGACCCTGTCCCCTTGTCTCTGGTTCATAACCTTAGCCTTGCTTTGAGGACGCAGTGGCTCTTCGTGAGTACCTCCCTCAGAGTAAGTATCATTGACCTCAATGTAAGTCTGTCGACTTGCATAACAAAAGAACAAGAATCTCTTTTCGTCCCTCCTATTTAGGAGCAGGACCACCCCAGCCAACCCAAGATTTTCCCCCAGCACCCCAAGAAAGTTTTCCAAGCTCCTGACAACTCGGAAGAAACCGGAACACCCCAGAACCCCTTGAACTTAGCAGTCACCCCTCGAACACAGTCACCCACTAGATCCAGTACCCCAACGGACCCCTCCTCATCCTCTAAAAGAGTTTTAGGACATCAATACACAGTCAACCCTGCATCACTGCCCTCACCACCCAAGTGAACTACCCCACTGCCACCCTCTGGTTCCCAGCCCAGTATTTCAGTAACCAACCCGTTACCACCAGTCACCCCCTTAGTAACCACAGTATCTTCAGTTGTACCAATGACCACCTCATCGATTTTTGCACCCCCGACCACAGTTCCCCCATCGCAACCCCCTGCCAACCCAGCCCCACCACCAACAAACCCCATGTCTACCACCACTAGCACCAACACAGTTAGGGACGCCCTCCCTGAAGTTTTCTCTAGAGAAACTGAAGATGCTATCCGATGGGTGAATGCCATGGAAGCATACTTTTGAGTCAATCTCTCCACCTTCACCACAGACGATGTCAAATTGGTAACCTTGCTCAACAGAATGGGCAAGGGACGAGGAAAATACTTTGCAGACACCTGTCACGCGAAGGCAACTACAGCAGGTCGAAGACTCTCAGAGGGAGGTACTCACGAAGAGACACTATGTCCTCAGGATTAACAGGTTAAGGATTCGGCGAACAGCCAACTAAGGATTGGGGTCAGGGGTTTGACAAACGGCCGAGTAGGGACTAGAGTCAAAGGTTCGACGAACGGTCGAGCGAGGACGGAGGTCAAGAGTTCAGCGAACGGCCGACAGAGGACAAAGGTTAAGGGTTCGGCGAATGGCCGACTAGGGACTAGGGGTAGGGGTTCAGCGAATGGCCGGCAAAGGACTCAGGGCTAAGGTTCGACAAACGGTCGACAATGATTAGGGACTAGGGAGTCGACGAATGGTCGACAATGATTAGGGATTAGGGAGGCCGATAGAGGTCAAGGTCAAGGGGTTTGGCAGGCGGCCGACTAAGGACTAGGGTTGAGGGTTCGGCGAATGACTGACTAGGAGTACTAGATCTTCAGTGAAACAGCCGATAGATTGACTGAGAGCAAGAGATAAACTAGGGAGATACAAGGGTAGGTGAGACTGGGTCACAAGGAGTAGAGGCCTTGTGGGTGCATAGAAGAAACGTGAGGAAAGAAAGAAAGAAGACGTGGGAACATAGGGACAGGTATAAGTACAGGAAAGACACGAGAGGCAGTGTTTGTGATGGAACGATGAGGAAGTGGATAGAATGGTGACGAGGCAGTGTTCTAGACTACATAGATCAAGATGAGGTACCTAAGGGCCACGTCATCGAGGAAGGTCATAGAAAGTCAAGGAATGCAACGGGTCCATGGATAATGCCCATGGTATTACATGATAGCGTCCCGGTCTGGAAGAGAAGATCAGAAGGAGAAACGGGGACGCGAGGGTGTCCAGTAGGACAATAAGGAGACAGGTCACCAATGTAGAAGACATAGGTTGGTGCTCGGTCGACTACAATTGTCTGTGTAAGATTAGAAAGAAAGTCAATGATCAGGAAAAAGATGGGTGTTCCTCCGGCAATACAATTAGATTGTAACAACACCTGGTTATGCGTCCTCACCGATGCAAATGTCAAAGCATCAGACAAAGACTTTGACCACATAAAGAAAGCATTCGCCAACATGTTCTACCCATACCATGCAGATGAGACAGCCAGGGATGAACTCGAAGACCTGAAACAAATCTCCACTCGAAAAGATGATGGGTTCCAGACATACCTCTCCAAATTCCAGTACTTAGTGGCACAATCCAATGCTGGCGACACCCCAGCAATATGCAAACTCTTCACTGAAGGATTAGACATCCAACTCGCTACCATGATCTACTCCATGGAAAAAGTTCCCACCACTCTCAAGGCTTGGATGGAAAAGGGCATCAACTTCCACAAGCAGAAAGCTCGTATCATAGCTCTCAAGAAGGGACAAGGTTTACCCCTCTCCTCGTTCTCCTCCAACTCGTGCTCTACCAAAGATCCTGATGCCATGGACGTCGACACCATCCGCTTAAAGAAGCTCTCCCCAGCCGATTGAGCCCGGTGCACCAGAGAGGGACTTTGTTTCAAATGCTGCAAGAAGGGACACAGCGCAAATGAATGCCAGTCCTCTCAGACACCCGGAAAACCCAAGGGAAATTACCACCCCCAACAAGTCAGAAACACTGAAACCTCTGAAACCCCCATAACCACCACTGCCACCATTGCTCCCATCACCCCCATCAACGCCTACATCCAGAACCTCACCACCAAGGGCAAATCCCCTGAAGACATTCTCCAGACTTTGAAGATCTGCTATGAGGATGATGGAGAAGATGTGGCCGCAGCCACCACCTTCCCAGACAATGAGGATTTTTAATTTGGGAAGTCACCTTGATGTCTTTTTCCCATGACTTGTCCCATGTATTAGTAGCCTTGCCAAATGAACGAACTATTCATCTCCCTATCAAATTGGCTACTGGAACACAAATCGTCGAAACCACCGCCCTCATTGACTGTGGAGCCACTGGAAACTTCATTGACATCGGCCTCCTGTCCAAAGCAAACTTCCCTCTGCAACATCTTCCCAAACCCATTTGAGCATACAATGTAGATGGAACTGCAAACGCCAAAGGAACCATCAGGTAGAAAGCCCACACAGACATCCTATTCTCTCAATCCAGAGAGAACACCAACCTTATGGTCCTTAGCCTCGGCTGACAACAAGTGATTTTGGAAATGCCCTGGCTGTGCAAATGGAACCCCAGGATCAATTGGTTATCTAACACCATTTCCATCCCAAGGTCACCAGCCTCTCCACCCCCTGATTATATTCCCCAATGATATCTCCTATGTTGGCTAGGCCTAGATGCAGACCGAAAGATCTCCCACAGACTAAACAAACGACAGACCTGGCTGAATGGAGAACAGATCAACAAAACCACCATCTCCACCCAGATTGCCCAAACCACCCAGTCGACAGATCCTGTCATACCCAAATGGTGCGAAGACTTTGCAGATGTCTTCTCAGAAAAAACCCATGACCAACTCCCTCCTCATTGCCCCTATGACCACACCATTGAACTCTGCCCAGACTTCACCCCCAAGATCGCCAAAGTCTATTCTCTCAACCCAACAGAGATGGAAACATGTAAATCCTTTGTTGAAGAACATCTTAAGACAGGACGGATCATACCCTCAAAATCCTCCCAGGCCTCCCCCTTCTTCTTTGTACCAAAGAAGGACGGAACCCTTCGCCCATGTCAGGATTACCACTACCTGAACTCCTACACTGTCCAAAATGCCTATCCACTCCCCCTCATCCCAGAACTCATTGATGACATGAAGGAGTCCACCCTGTTCACCAAATTTGACATTCATTGGGGATATAACAACATTCATATCCAGGAGGAAGATCAGTGGAAAGCCGCTTTCATCACCCCCATGGGACTCTTTGAACCCACCATCATGTTCTTTGGATTCTGCAATGCTCCCCCCACCTTCCAAGCTTTCATGAACCATATCTTTGCAGATATGCTCCCAGAGAAATGGCTTAAGATCTACATGGACGACATGGGAATCCACACCAAGGATGATGTAGCCCTCCATCACGAACGCACTTGACGTGTGCTCCAATGACTCAGAGAACATGGACTGTCACTTAAACTATCCAAATGCGTATTCGACGCCCCTCGCATGGAGTTCCTAGGCATGATCATTGGCCAAGGAGAGATCAAGATGGATGAGAAGAAACTGGAAGCCATAGAGAAATGGAAACCCCCCACCTCAGTCAAAGGGATCAGGTTGTTCACTGGATTCGCGAACTTTTACAGGAAATTCATTCCAGATTTCTCCAACATCATTGCCCCCCTTAACCTGCTTACTTGCAAAGGGGAACCCTGGGTCTCGACCCAACTCCAGCAACGAGCCTTTGAATGTCTCAAACACATCTTTTCCTCTGCCCCCGTCCTACGAATCCCTGATGTAACCCGTCCATTCTCCATTATAACTGACGCCTCCTTGTTGGCCACTGGAGCAGTACTTATGCAGGCAGACGAAAACTCTGACCTACACCCATGTGCATACTTTTCCCACACCTTCTCCTCCGCCCAGCGCAACTATGACATCTACAACTGTGAACTCCTTGTGGTAATCTTAGCATTGGAGGAATGGCGCCAATATCTCCAAGGAATCACACACCCCATCACCATTATCACCAACCACAAGAATCTCTCTTATATCAAAGAACCTCGAAAACTATCCAGGCGACAGGCCAGATGGTCGCTATTTTTAAAGGACTTCGACCTACAGTGGCAGGTCACCCCCTGGAACCAAGATGGCCCCTGCAGATGTGTTATCCAGACGCGATCACGTAGACACCACCCAAGACAACCAAGAAGCGTCCATATGCCCGGAACCCATCATCATTCAAGCACTGGACCTTGCCCTAGCCTGGAAAGTTTGGTCCTCCACTGAATATGACCCACTCATACTTTGAGCTCTATAAAGCCTGAAAGTTGGGTCTCCTCTATTCCCCCGCTCATCCATGGATGACTGGCACATGACCAATGGCCACCTATACTTTAAGGGCCATGTGTACATTCCCTCACACGAATGCCAGGCCATTGTCCAATCCATACATGACTCCCCCCACCATGGGACATACAGGGCGCTTCCGAACCAAAGCTTTGCTAGAAAGGGACTTCTGGTGGCTGGGCCTCTCCTCATTTGTCAATGCTTTCATATCTGGATGTGCTGTATGCCAACAGAACAAAGTCAACCATCACCCCACTCATCCCCCACTTGCCCCCATTCCCTCTTTCTCCCCTCTGCCATTCAAACAGCTCTCCATTGACCTTGTCACTGACCTTCCTCTTTCAAACGGACATGACTCATTGATGGTCATGGTCGACCATGGCCTTACGAAGGGGGTAATTCTCATTCCTTGCTCAAAAACCATAGCCACCACCGGAGTGGCCAAACTTTTCCTTCACCATGTGTTCAAACACTTCGGCCTCCATGACTCCTTGATATCTGACAGAGGCCCACAATTCACATCCGCCTTCACCAGAGAACTGGCATGACTCCTCCACTATGATGTCAAGCTCTCCACCACATATCACCCTCAAACAGATGGACAAACAGAATGCACCAATCAAGAGGTGGAAATCTATCTCCGCATCTTCTGTGCCAACAATGCTCGGAAATGGATGGACTTCCTTCCCACCACTGAGTTTCACCATAACTCTGTTCTGCATAGCTCCACTAAAGTTTCACCATTCTTCCTGTTACACGGATATGAACCTAGAGTGTATCCACCCCTGGGAAAGACCTTCCTCCCAGCCCTGGAGAACCACTTGACAGCTTTGCCGAAAAGAAGCCTTGGCAGCACATGAAACTGCCTGTCGAATCATGAGGGAATGAAACACTTGGAACTTTTCCCCTTGGAAAGTTGGAGACAAGGTATGGTTGGAAGCAACCAATCTTCATCTCAACTACCTCTCTAGGAAACTGGCTCCCAAATGACAAGGACCCTTTGAAGTATCTCA
>JBBPMO010001085.1:0-12701 GCA_038090315.1 Xanthoconium stramineum
CCATCTTTGAGGTCGAGGTCGACGGTGTAGATGCCATTGTCAGGGTTAGACGTATCCCCAGAGTCGTTGGAGAAGTAGAACAATCGCAACGGTACCTCCGTACTCCTGTACGATGTCTCGTGCGATGTAGGGCGACGGCAAGACGTCCTTTGAGCCTCTGTGTCCACAATAACGCAAGGCCTCTTGTCATCGGGACACTCTTCAAGGGAATAAACAACATTCATGATAGGGTCGACCAGCATATTGCCAAACACGACATTCTGCAGTAATTGTGTTCTCAAAGTGTTCAACGCGGGGGGGTGGAAAACATACAGATGAGATGGCAACGTCAGAGATGATAAACGAGTCCTATTGTCTGTATGGCGCTGCAGGGAGTGTCATTGTGAGTGGCTTGGGTGGAAGGAGACGTGGAACGTTCTCACTTTTAGCCGTGGTAATAACCATGAAAGGGAAACTTGAAACAGGCAGTGGAACCCACCGACATATTGCTTATTGACGCTAATCAAAATCGGGTACTGATCAGCTGTTTAACACCGAAGGGGGCACGGACTGAGCACGCCAGTTACGGGAATGGATCGTGGTTTATCGGAATAGACAAACGGCTATGTCCGATGGTGTGCAGACAGTGCAAGGAATGGGAGTACTCTGTGTGAAACTCACAAAGTATAGGCTTGTGGGTAGTTGACAAAGAATGAGTAGCTTGGGTGAGCTATGAGAGAACTGAGGATGTTTGTATGAGGGGCTCGTAAGAGTTCTCGTTATTGAGACCGCTGTAAGAGCTGGTCTTATATACATACAAGATTGTTTGTATCTGTATGTGGTCTCTACTACATATAGTAATAGGTATGGAATGACATAGAATATCATGGAATGTGTCATGAGTAAGCGACACGAGATAAGGAGTAAGCATCCAATAGCATAAAAGGAGCTTATCTCTGACATCATTGATATCGTAAACTGAATAGTGTAATTGGCCAATATATCATGTGATGTGATTGGTAATGGGCCTAGAATCACGGTGGCAGTATAAGAAGATTAGAATGAGAATACCGTGAATTCCAACATGGTTCAGATGTAGCAAGTAATTCGAGATAACCCGAGGCCACTTTGAGAGGCAATTATAGTCAGTGACGACAATCATAAAAGGGGTTCAAAATGTCCTCAATTGCCTACGAAACAAACAGACACACAAGAAAAGAACCCAATAGGTGCCAAAAACAAGTAAAGAATTGTTACTCGAATGTAGAATTCAGGAATTGCAAAAGGTCCTCTCTGTTTGCGTCCATCTCCAAATCTCTCGAATCCTTGTGGACCTTCAATTTGATCTGGAACGGCGATCAATTACGACGATCAGGTGAATTAGGAAGGTAAATGGGTCACCTTTTTCCCCGTCAACACGCTGCGTTTCTCATCCTTGTCCCTCTTTTTCTCCTTGTCCCGGTGACGCCTCTTCCTATCACGGTCCCTTTCCTTGTGTTTCGACTTGGGCCGTTCCCTCTCACGGCTGCGCGATCGCGATCGCGAGCGGTGACGAGTGTAGCTCCGTTCGTATGAGCGAGAACGCGACCTCGACTTGTAATCATCGTGCTTGACAGGGCGAAGAGACTCGGTCGAAGCCGACGAAGCCGACGAATAAGGACTCCCACTGCGACGGCCTGTTGGGGTCTGCGAATTGGTCACGTCACATGTGCACCTTTTGAGGTCAATGATCGGATCCCCCCAGTGTTTTCAAAGGACGTACAATGCTACGAGCTCTGCTCCGACTGAGTACCACAGATTCCACGCAGCCACGACGACCATCGTCGTCTCGCTCCTGAAGACGGTCCTAAGCATCAAATGACAAGGTACAAAGCGTACACCGACCCTTTTCCGTTCATCGTTGCGTTTGTGAGCGTGGTGCAGACTGCGCGACCTGGAGCGCCGACGCTCCTGGGGCCTGTATCCGTCCTCGTTTCTCTCATGTCGATGGCTGCCCCACTGCGGAGAGCGAGACCTACTGTCTCCCCTGTCCCGTGCTAATTACGTTCGTTGCGAGGTTGCGATTTTCATTTTTTTGTTGAAAAAATTGAGCCGCCCAGAATGGCATATTAATACAACGTGGGGCGACCAGGAGAATGGTCCGGGATGAGTTACGAGAATAGAGAGAGCAAATGGCCCTCACCCCTGCGTCTATGATGGCGTTCGGAACGTCCGCCTGGCGGATATTCGGGCATCACGGCGAGGTGGTAGTACTGACTTGAACTTTAACATTCATCGCTGTGCACAGCCACATTTTGGCGCCAAAATTGACAAGCCACTACGCGAAGTCAGGGAACCCAGATATGTCAGTCTTGCGCGCGGGAGGACTGCTGATTCAATGAAAATGAACGTTGGACATGCGAGAACATTCACATTTCTGCACATCAATTTACCTAGTTACAGTTACAAGGCAGGTCAAACAAAAAACAAACTATTCTCCCGATCTTATCTATGAAGGCAGACCCAGACGATCTTGCAGGTGTACACATTGACGTCAAGCTATCAAGAAACCAAGAAAGTGCACAGCGCGAGTATTAGCAGCGTCATCTCTTTCGTCGAGCCAAGCAACCTCCACGCTCGGGTGCGCCTGCTCATCAACTTTGAGTCGTTCCAGGCCCAACGCCGATTTGGCTTATCCTGGTCAAATGTCAGTATAAGTACGTGTCAAATGATTTCAACGACACCGACAGTGCGCGAGGCAACTGAGACCTATGAACAGCCATTAAATAGGCTACACGAGCGCAACTTCGATATAAATGACTTACGTTTTGACGATCCGACGCGAGTTGTGTGGCCTTGGCATCGAAAGCATTCCCGATCCTGCAGAGATGAGTGAGTATACGATATGGACGAGGATGGGCGAAAACAGACACGTATACACCTCCCCTACCGTCAAAGTTCCAAGCAGTATCCTTTCATCCTACAGCTCGCTGCTCCCGACAATTGATGACTCGGCGTCTAAGTTTCCCCTGATATCGTAGTCATCATCGGCGATAAGTAAAACATTCCACTGTCCGCAACAATCGTTTAAATAATTACGTTGATCTGGCTAACAGGGAGAGATGACGCACTTTCTGATTGGATTGATCCAATGGCTGGGCGATGATCGAGCCGGGTCCGCTTTGCGAACGGGGGAGGTATAATTTGCCAGTGTTGCTCTTGATGCGGTAAGTCCTATTAGGAATACGCCCTGGAATATTGATGTCAGGGGGTCGTGAAGTGCCAGTGTCTGGCGGAGTGCTGGTGTCGGGGGGTGGAGTACTGGCGGGTGGTCGAGGAGTAGTAATATCAGGCGGCGATGGAGTAGTAGTACCAGGTGAAAACTCGAAGGAGGCGCATACTCAGAGACGGACGTCAGAAGACGGTTCTAATGGGCTGATTACGGTTATTGCCACACGTGTTAAAGAAAAGGGATTATCTCACAGTGCTATTCCATTCTCCCATTCCATGCTACGGTCGCACCGGATTGCAGGGCCCCAGCCTCCACTATAACATAGAATCCGACTGGAATTCGCCCAAGATCGATGGCGATGTCATTCGCCCGAATACCTGCATGGAATAACATCTTAGTTACAGATTGCCGTGAGACGCTCGTGCCAGTGGTATTACCATGTCGTCGTCTTCGTTGATACGGTGGTGGTGGTGTCGTCCTTGTCATCTTGGCAGACGGTGGTGGTTGTGCCATTGCGTCGTTGACAATGGCGCAGGTTGTCGGACTCGTTCGAAGGTGGTGGGGGCGACGAACGAGCAATCACGCTCATTGGAGGGTGGGGGTGATGTATGAGCGGTCGGGACTCATCGAAAGCTGGTGAGGGCGACAAACGAAGGTCGCACTCGCTTGAGAGTGGTGGCCGTGATGGACAAGCGGGTCGCGCTCGATTGCGGACAGTGGTGTTCAAAAATGAGTGTTCGGGCTCATTCAAGGATGACGGGCAACGAGTATTCACACTAATTTGAGGGTGGTGAGCGTTGACCCCGGTTTGGAGGCTGTGAGGCCCAAAGACGAGCGTTCGGTTCGTTGAAAGGCGGGAATCCAAGGGTGTTGCCAAACAAGGGTCAAATAAAGGATGACTCTGAATGAATCTGTTTACAGTGCTTTGTGTTGGAGGACGGCGACCGTCCATTATATCCTGATTTTCGCTGTAGCATTGGCGATCTGCGAACATGATTTGAAGATACTAGGATACACATACAACAGATTTGATAAAAAACGTTTCCCCTTGCGATGCCTAGCGTTACTCCGGGCTGTTCCCACTGGACGTGTTACTATCCTAGGATACAATTTCCCACAGTAACCAATATCGAGAACGGGACGTGTCATACCAAGTAGCCATGCAGATTGTTCACTTCATCCATCCATCAATACCTCGCCAGGTGCGCTTCACGCCTTCCCGCACGTCAACACGAACGTCTCGCAGGTCCATGCGCCCTTGAGAGAAAACCACAACAATCCACGAGACGCAACAACTTCGCTTATGGGAGACTGAGCGACATTGTTCATGTCGATGTACGTCGTCGTCAGGAAAACCTTGAGGAAACCCGAGTCGGTCGCACGTCCAGGCGGGAGGTAGAACTCGATGGGATTCGTGCCGAACGCGCCATATCCGAGTGCGAACAGCGATGGTGAACGGTCTTTCTTCCTTCGTTTGAGAGGTGCGAGCATAGTGGGGGATGGGGGAGTATACCAAGCCTGTGGGCAAAGGTTGGTTTAGCGACGTTTCGTTGACGCGCAGCGGAAGGAGAACGCACCTGAATACTATAGTCCGAAGGGTCAAAGTAGAAAAAGTAGGGAAACAGGTCGACATCGGAATAGTTTTCCAAAGTAAACCCGTAGCGCGCTTCAAGGTCGGTGATCACGGCCTCTTTCACGTCAACACCCGACGCTGACGAGATGGGCACGTCCAACAGGTCATCCCCAACAGGCCCATATTCGCGCTGGACCAGTTTGATACAGTTCAGTCGCATCTTGACTTTCCCAGCAAAGCTGGGTGCGGCGCCGTCGGAACGGTACAGGTAAGAGTTAAAGTTTGCGATGGCCTCGAGGATGTCTTTCATCCGATTGGTGTCTGCATCGAAATGGACGATGCGGTCCGCGTAGCTACTGATCAACGGGTCGAAGCGTTCGAGTTCCCATTTCTCAGGCCCTTTCTGACGTAAGGCAACCTCTGCTGGTTCGGTGTCGGGGACGACAGTGACATGAGTACCCGACTGCTGCACGGGAGAGTGCATCCTCAGCGTCGGATGGTGCCAGTGCGACACGGTGGCTTCCGCCTTCGTCATGCTATGGTATCCCTCGAGCATGGTTTCAGATGCGCCGACCTTCTTTGCCCTGAGGACGAGCGTCTGTGCGGGAGATCTGACGGAGAACTCTGTACCGACGACGATGCCGTGGATACTTCCCGCTGAGACGCATAGCCTGTTTCCCTTATGGAAGACCTTGAACGTGGTTTTCCCGTCGCGAAGCGTGTTGACGCTGAAAAGGAGCCGGTCCTTGTTCACGCCCTCGCACTGAGGGTGTTGTCTGTCATTTTTTAGGTTCAGCGTTTCAAATAGTTTGGTATAGCTAGTGTCGTGGAGACTAGAGCGGCGCAAGCCTTCTATAAGTGCAGTTGTGAAGAGGCCGCCTGACGCGCCCTTTGCATAAGGGTCTTCTAGTGCGTCCTCATCTGGACGGCATGCAGCAAGGAGGACGTGGGACGCCATAGCCTTGTAACGGAAGCCATCTTGGATTACAGGATGTGCAGCACGAGCGCAAGCTTCCGGGATGGATGACCAGATTTCTCGATTGAGATCTGGAGGCGGGGGATAAGGAGGAGGCGGGATGGACCTCGTACGTAGACGGGACTTCTCGTCGGCGTCTCTCGCGAGACCGCCTGAATGACAACAGTCGAACACGAGAACCTAGAAGAAGTCATTTCCACGCTCGGTGATGAAACATAAGGTGTAAACGTACGATGTTATCCCCCTTTTCAAACGCGAGCGTACGCATCAACGCATCGATCGCGCGATCCGAGATTCCCCAGATCTCTTCCTCATCCTCCCCGACCGTCCGCACGTCATGCGTACAGAGCGTCTCGATCCTGTTGTTCTCCGTCACCCATCCTTGCGGGGCACCCGGCCGACTCCCATGTCCCGCAAAAAAGAACACAATCGAGTCGTCCCTCTGGACGTCCGGGTTCCTGATCAGGAACTGGTCAAACTGTTTGAGGATCTCGCGTTCCGTCGCTTGTTCGTCGGCGAGGAAGACGATCTGGGAGGAGGGTACGCCGAGGACGCCGGTCAGGAAGTGGATGAAACGTTGTCCATCGTTTCTGCATCCAGTCAAATTAGGGAGTGTTTCGGATTTGTACTTGTCGATGGCGACGACGAGTGCGAATATGCATGGAGTAGCGGCGGATGCGTCGAGATGGGTACTGTTTGGGGAACGTGGGGTAATTAATTAGTGGTAAGCTGTCACCTTGGCATGCTGACGCCAATACGGCAAGGTCGACTGACCTGGTTTCTGCTTCGATCATCGTGGATCTGGATTTCGAATTTCAGCGACACCTCCGATGACTGGATTGGAGTAGCGGTCAACTCAACTGTTTCCCCGATATCGATGTCGCCAAGGATAGGGACAAGTTCGAGCTCGAGGCTCCCAGCCTGATCGACTCCCATCAGCGAGGTTGACACCCGTCCGAGGAAGGACTTACAGCTTTTCGAGCCACGCAGGAGACATGATTAGGGTGTTGCTTTTAAGAGAGAGTCAAAACCCAGGTATGGCTAGCAGATTGAATGCCGGAATACCTACAACAACCATGCTGTGGGGATGCTGCGAAAGTGTCATGCTGTTCATTGAACGTGGGTTAAACACAGTGCTTGCTTGTACATATAGCCTTGGACCTTCTCAGTTCGTGACGAAATTCTAGAAGTTCAATGAGAGAAATGTTGCTTGATGGTCGCTATCGACCGTGCACTGCGGAGTTTGTGCAGTGACTCGGATGTGTCCGAGGCTGACTCCGAGCGAGTACTTGACCTCCGTGGGCGCCAGCCAAACAGCCATGTCCGAACAGCAGATGACAGCTGTGGAAAACATTGGCATCTCTCATGATGATCACGGGTAACTGCCTCTCAACTTTGGCTATGCGTCCTAGCTTTTTTTATATCTAAAAACAAACGCGGCCTAAGCCTTCCAGTCTTGAGCCTACTGAACTACCATGATTGATTTAGTGACTTGGTGGGCATTAGCACCGACGACCGCGACTGGTTGCTGATTTGGGTACGCATCAAAAGCAGCCTATTAATACATTGCACACCACGATGTAACAGCATACTGCATGACTCATCAGGTATGTACTTATCTGGAACAATAAGGCTGGGCAACCAACACTCAACCCCAGGGTCATTCTGCCCCACCTCCCTCTAGACTGTGCTAACATGACCACGCTAAGCAACCCCCGTCCGTTCATCCGCGTTACCGGTGAGTCGCTCCAGCGATGATTCTGCTGTCACCTCTAAGTCAGAGTTATCTTACTTGTCCAGCGGTCACCGTCTCCCCCGAACCGGCCAACTCGGCCCCGCGTCTGGCCTCTGGAGAACTTCGTGTCGGCCCTCGCCGACATCAGCTGATTTGTGACCAGGATGGAACATTACGCCAGGAATTCGCGAACCTGTGTGTCATTCCTCCATCTCTCCTGCCCTCTAGCTCATTCTCGCTGTAGCGAACTCTCGCCAGTGGTCCCAGTCACACTAAGATATACCCCGAAATCGTTGATCTCGATACCGCACACTCGACAAATAGATATCCAACGTCTACTTGCGAGTTCTGTGGGTAATCCTACACAAGGTGGTTTATTATCGATTTTGTCGATGCTTTCACTGAGAACCCTCGAACAGACGTAGCAGTTGTTCTGGGTAGCGTTCGTGTCACGTTCAATTGTCAGGCTACCGAAATCACCACCCCTACGCCCCAACCTGCTAAACCTTTACCTCCTACATCTACCTTAATTCCTACTACCCAGGCCATCATCGAAGAATGCCCCCAGTGAGTCTGCTGTTGCGATTTAACCACATCAGTTTGATAACCCTCGGATCCAAGGTTCCGCATCTTGGTCATCGGCAAGGTACGAGTATAATCCCCATCCCCATCGCCGTGCGTTCAAATTCTGTTAGAGCGGTGTCGGGAAATCAAGTCTGATCAGTGTCAGTTTCGGGATAAACAAAACGGTAAACTTTTTATCGGTCAGTTAGCGACGTATTTGCCTCACTGGTCGCCCAGTCTGCTTCAGATCTCTTTCGCGGGCAAGCAAACATCAAAGAAGGGCTTGAGTCACCCGTCAACAAGCACTTCATCCTTCATGATTCCCTTGGTTTCGAGCCAGGGGATAAGGGCAACTATGAGACTGTCAAAAACTTCATCCGAAGTAGGCAATCGGGGCCGCTCAAAGACCAACTGCATGCAGTCTGGTTCTGCGTTCAAGCACCTCGAACAGGTGACCGGCTACTTGAGGTAGCCGCCGAAAATTTCTTCAAAGAAAAGAAGAAAACTATGGGTTCCAGTTCGTTTCTTGTTTCAACTCTCTTTTGTCTTCATTCAAGTCTGCTACAGTACCCCTCACTGTGGTATACACAAAGTTCGACTCGCTTGTGGGCGACGTAATTATGAACCTGGTGACGTCTCCTGGTAAACAACTTGACGACGAGAAGCTAGCGAAGGAAGCTCGTTCCAAGGCAGAATCCGGCGTACAACAACGACACCACGAGATTAACCGGTTCGCAAGGGACACTCTTCCATATGCTGTGGTTTCGAGTAAGCCTGTCTAGATTTCATTTACATAATTCCGTGGTGAATAAACCTTGGCAGCTGCGGAATCTTACAAGTACACCCTCGAAAACCTGGTCAACATGACTTACCGTCAAGTCGAGACACGTGAGACGTCTGGAGTACAAACCACAGTCGAGACACGTGAAACGCCTGGAGCCCAAGCCACATCGGTGGTGATGGCTCAAAGGGTTGACCCACATCTTAAAATCCAAGGGTGCATCAAGTAAGTCCCCTCTTACCAGTACGCGGGATGTCGTATTCTGATACTCGTACAGTGTCGGAAGACAAAGTTCGGTTTTTTTGTTAGAAACCGCATCAATCTTGACTACTGGTTACAGGATACTGGAAAACGCTGAGGACCAACCCTAACTTTGAGGGACACACGATATGGGAGTGTCTCTCTGTAATTCATGCTGACATTATCGCTGTCTGGAACTTTAATGACCCGCGTGGCGTATGTAATGTCCCCAACGATTACCACGAGGCCACTTACAACACCTCCATAGCATCTGGCCGACGATAATTTCAAGAAGCTCGTTGTCAAGATGGCGCGAGAAATAGAGACACGTCCGGCCCCAAAGACGAACATGACCAAACTCTTGTGAGCTATTCTATTCAGCAGCACCTTCATCCTCATGGGCATGCCCTGCCAGTGTTTCAGGTGGCAGTTCACTGGCAAGCGCCATTCCTGGCTTGCTAGCTATCATAGCGAACCCCGCAGCTCCGATTATTATCCCTGTCGTTGTGGGTACGGTTGTTGTCACTGCTGCTGCCGCGTGGGTCTATACCCTCTACCAAAACATGTACGTCGTTTACACATCTTTCAACGAAGACGATAATGACTCCAGGCTTAACAGGAAGAATGTACAGCCAATACTCATGACCTTTATCGTCGATACGACTCACATTATGAAGACGCTCTTCATCTTGACCGGTCGCGACCACAACAAGCTCACCCGCCGAGCGATCAAAATTGCTTATAAGACGTACTACGACTCTTGTGTGATGCATCAAGTCCACAGTGATATCCAAAAATACGTCGACGGTGTCGGGCGGGACGCGGCGTTGGAAATGATCGAATGTCTGATCAAGCTGGAACGGAACGGAGACCCAAATGTCAGGGAGTATTATGCGGAACTCGAGCAGATAGATGTTCAGGCGCTGAATTTGGACCAGGAGGAGGAATGGGAGTAGCCTCTACTGTACGCCTAACGAGTCTAACGGGTTGGATGGGCATGTATTAGTATACACGTATGGATCTACATCTACTCAAGAATACCGTACACGCACGCCTCCAAAGCTCGCCTTGTCAGACAACACACTTACACGCCCCCGGTCATGGTCAATCGTACAAGTACAAAAACTCCGAACTTATCGTACAAAGCGATCTCGCGCTGGAGTACATCCTTGATCGCAGACACGAGATGCTAATGATGACCTTCGCCAAGGCAGAGCTTCCACACGACATAGCCCTCTGACGCTTCCCCACCAGTCTTGCTAAAGAACAGGTACACCTGGAGGTAAAACAACCCCATCTCCTTCACCCGGGCGGTGTAAAAGTCGGTACCGTCGATGAGAACGGCCGTTCGCATCGACGACGCAGAGCGTATTGATGACGCTTTCCGGTTCGTCGATGACGGGGTCTTCGCGTATAGTGACCAACAAGTAGGTTGTGTGGAGTGCACCGCGAAGTTGGCGTATCGCCACTCGGGATCGACTATTGACGACAGGCGTTGAGCAAGCGGCGTTTCATGGGTGGTATGGGTGATTACCTGGCGTGATCCTACGAACAATGGCTGGTTCATCCTTGAGCTTGACCTTGAGTAAATGCCATTGTCGGGGTTAGACGTATCCCCAGAGTCGTTGGAGAAGTAGATAACGTCATCGTAGACGATCGCAGCAGCACCTCCGTACCCCTGTATAGTGTCCCACGCGATGTAGGGGTTGGATAACACACAGACGAGATGACAGCGTCAGAAGTGATGAGTGAGTCCTATTGTCCGCATGGCGCTGCAGGGAGAATGGCTTGGGTGGAAGGAGACGTGGAACGTTCTTACTTTTAGCTGTGGTATGTAGCAACCATGAAAGGGAAACTTGAAACGGGCACAACGGAACCCACCGATACCTTACTCAATGACGGTAATCGAATTTGGATATCTGATCAGCTGTTTAACACCAAAGGGGATGCCTACAAATCCAAAATTATCAGGGCTGGAAACGCCGGTTATGGGAATGGACCGTGGTTTAGATGTAACAAGTAATTCGAGATAACCCGAGGCTGCTTTGAGAGGGAACAATAGTTAGTGACGACAATAGTCAAAGGGGTTCAAAATGTCCTCGATTGCTCGTGAAGCAAACAGACGCATAAGAATAGAAAACCATAGGTCCCAAGAACAAGCACAGAATTGTTACCCGAATGTGGAATTCAGGAATTGCAAAAGGTCCTCTCTGTTTGCGTCCATCTCCAAGTCCCTCGAATCCTTGTGGACCTTCAATTTGATCTGGAATGTTGATTAATTACAGGTCGGGGAGATGCAAATGAGTCACCTTTTTCCCCGTCAACACGCTACGTTTCTCATCCTTGTCCCTCTTTTTCTCTTTGTCCCGGTGACGCCTTTTCCTATCATGGTCCTTTTCCTTATGTTTCGGTTTGCGCCGTGCCCTTTCACGGCTGCGCGATCGCGAGCGGTGACGAGTGTAGCTCCGTTCGTAGAGCGAGAACGTGACCTTGACTTGTAACCATCGCGCTTGACAGGGCGCAGAGACTCGGTCGAGGCAGACGAAGCCGACGAATAAGGACTCCCACTGCGACGGCCTGTTGGGGTCTGCGAATTGGTCACGTCACACGTGCACCTTTTGAGGTCAATGATCGGATCCCGCCAGTGTTTTCAAAGGACGTACAATGCTACGAGCTCTGCTCCGACTAGGTACCACGGATTCCACGCGGCCACGACGACCGTCGTCATCTCGCTCCTGGAGTCGGTTCTAAGCATCAAATGACAAGGTACAAAGCGTACACTGACCCTTTTCTGGCCGTCATTGCGTTTGTGAGCGTGGTACGGACTACGCGACCTGGAGCGTCGACGCTCTCGACGCCTGTATCCGTTCTCGTCTCCCTCACGTCGATGGATGCCCCGCTGCGGAGAGCGAGACCTGCTGTCTCCCCTGTCCCGTGCTAATGACGTTCGTTGCGAGGTTGCGTTTTTCATTTATTTGAGCCGCCCAGAATGGCACATTAATAAAACGTCAGACGACCAGGAGAATGATCCGAGATGAGTTACGGGAAGGAGAGAGAATAAATAGGCCTCACCCCTGTATCTATGCTGGCGTTCGGAATGTCCGTCTGGTAGATACTCGGGCATTACGACGAGGTGGTAGTACCGACTTGAAAGTTCGGGGTAAAGGAAGGCGGCGGTAGAAATGATATTCACCGTTGTGCACTGCCACTTGCTTTGGTGTCTCTACGCTCGAGACAGTCACCTCCTTAACCCATTAACTCATCGGGGTCCGAAACGTTGCTCATTCCCCATCATGAATATAAATTCCAGCTGGCGGACGACGTCTTTACGCAGAAGGAACACACAGAGCTGTATGCAGACCTTGCTCTGTTCACCCAAGACGACCGTTCTCGTGCACGGACCTTATCTGCTTGGTATCATCATCAATCAAGTCGGTGGTCGCGTCCCAACGAAATGTCTAACTGACGGCGATCTCTCTGAGCTACTAACACTTATCAACGACGAGGAGTCGCTCGTTGTCTGAAGTATCACTCATACGTAGACAACGAAAGTCCCGAGTTGGCAGACGATGTATTTACAGAGGAAGAACATACAAAGTTTATGCTCTGTACCAGGTTATCTAAATCATGGATGACGGAAGT
>JBBPMO010001086.1:0-12698 GCA_038090315.1 Xanthoconium stramineum
TGTCTACTTTATTCTGTCTGACTACTGCTAAGCGAGATTCCCACACCCTAATGTGCTACATTACACACACTCTAAATCAACCAAACATTGCAACAGTTTTGTTGCTCAGTGTAAAGATCAAGATTTAGCCTAAGAGGATATTTTAGGGAGTTCTGTCATAGAAGGGCCTGGACTACTCATCTCCACTATCTTTGCCAGCCTTGCACTTTCCAGAGGCATACCATGTCTTGTAGCAATGGTATGCAATGTCCCATATTCCAGCTGCAATGTTCCAAGAGATCTTGGGTCATTGGATAGGATGCTGAAGCCCTGACCACTTTTGCATGGAGTGTAGCCAATCAGAAGTGCTGTCCTTGAGCTTAAGAGCTGGCCCATCAAGTGCTGCCAACATATCTTCAATGAAAATGTTATGAGGTTGATGTTGATATTTTTGATGTTGACCTTCCCATCCTCATCCCCATCCTTGTTTTTGTTCTTCTCATGCTTGTCCTCACCCTTATCCTCACCATTTTCATTGTCTTCTTCATTTGCTCTGCCATTGTAATGGTGGTCAACATCAGCATTGTTGAGCTTGTCCAACTTCATTGCATAGTACATCATTACATCATGAATTTCTCTTGAGTCCCTTCACAAGAATGTTGTCTACACCATCCATGTCAACAATTGGATATAGCATCTAAAGTATCAGTATTGGTGAGATTTTATTCCATGCCATGTTATACATTACCCTGACTGCATATCCACCTGAACTATGGTCCTCCAGGTTGATAGAATCCTTGGAGAGGCAAATCCAGATGTGAACTTTAATAGATTGGATATTAATCCAGATAATACCATCTTGAATTATGGGTCCAAAGTTATTGCCTGTGTTCTGATCCAGGAACCATATTGATGCCTGTTGAATTTTTGATGCAAAACTCGAAAACTTGGTAGGAGCAGAGTACTGCACTTCTTCTATAATGATTTTGCCAACTACTAAGAGTTCAGGGATATCATGGATGAACCCCTCTAGTTTGGCCATGACATCTTCATCCTGCTGAGAAAATGCACATTCCATGCAGAGTACTTTGCAACAAGTGAAAAGAGCTTTGTGGAAAGAATTGCCCCAAATCTGCATCAGTATCAGGTTCTCCAGATATGCTATTCCCATCCACTAAAGTATTGGTGTTGACTCAGATGTCAACTACTTTTTGGTCATGGCCAATGGTATTTGTCACATAATCCAGATAGGAAACCAGTGGGGCAATTGATGCTTCATGAATATCACTAGGAAGGGTAACCATTAGATCACCCTTTTGTCAAAAGAAGGTTAACCTGCAGTGACCATAGTTAGTTCTTGTTATTGTCCAAGTGAAAAATAAAAGTACCTTGCTTTTCTTCTATCCCCATGCTCTTTACTTTTCCCTCTATTTCTTCATATACCAAACCACTTATTCCATGGAAAACCTAAATTGATATTGTCATTCCTAAGGTCTGTATCATTGCTGAGATTGATACCTGAGACTGTCCTGGGTCATGGCTTCTATGACAACTATAAGCTTTGATGCATTCACAGATATGCTTGGAATTGCAGACTGAGATTGTTCCATGTAGGCAATCTGATTGTTCATTGTTACCTCACCTGTAATTGATACAGTTGAACAAGGACATGCCTGAAAACTGGAACTATGGTTGTTTCTTCTGTGAATGCTAGCCAACTCTAAGGCTGGGAACTGTCTTTGTACAGAGAGTGGCTCTTGAGGTGGGAATGTGAAGCAGACACAAGTACAATGTTCATTTAGAGGGGAATGAACATATCCTACCCCTAAATGAGAGTCTCATCCAACAATAGAAGTCATTGGAATGAATATGGAATATGTCAGTTGGATGAGGTAGTTTGTACTGTTTGAAAGTAAGAAGTTGCTTTGAAGCAGAGTGCCATTGCCATGGATACAGCTATCAGAAACATCCAACTGATGACCAATATAAATGTTGTTTCCAGTTCAATGGTGCCCAAGGCTAACCCATTGTTGTTCAACTCCACATTGGTCATTACCATCAAGGTACATCATCTGTGGTCAGCTGCACTAATGGGAATTGGTTTAGCACATTTTCATTTCACTTATGACATTGTTGACTTGGACAATGCAGAAATTGCCAAAAAGTGAGTGTTCTTTGTTTCTTCATATTGTGCTGTTCCTAACAGCCCTCATCTATTACTAGGTTCTGTCTCAAATTCCAACAAATCATTCAAAACAAGCAAGAAGCAAACTTTATTTCTCAGCTTCATGCAGAGAAGCTGAACATTATTCCATGGCAAGAGCAGGGATCTTGAGTGATGTATGGTATTCATGACTCACTGACTCCTCAAACAGGCCAGTTATTGAGTTGAAAGAATTCTACAAGTTGTTCCCTGCTGTGAAGCAGCAGTTGGATGAGCAGGCGGTCACGCATCAATCAGAAGGAGAGTTTTTGCATTTGGAGGATAAGGGTAGTTTCTTTTGGAATAAATGGTTGTTACATCTTGCTCACTGGTAAATGTTCAAGACTAATGACTGGGGTGCTATGTCCTGTAAGTACATGCCCATATTACTTGGTTGGTCCATGTAATGAGCTCCACATCTAGAAACCATGGTGCCCCACTGTGCACAGCTGATCTCAACACTCCTCACTAACACACCTGCCTTTGGATATACAGAGATTGACCCTGAACATGAACCTCTCAAGGTCAACCTACTCATTGCATACTCTGCATTGGTTATGATACTGACTCCATCAGTATAGAGTTTGGATACAGAAACCTCAGTTGACCTGCCAGACATGCTGCACCAACTCATTATTGATGATGGCAGTGGCAATTGGTCTGCATCTCACAAACACATGCTAATGGTTCTTTGAATGGCCTGGGACAGTCATGTGTCATGCCAATAAACCACCAAAGACAGATTGGTTGCAGGTCTGACTCAACACCTGGATAATATTGTGAACTTGTGGATTGCTCACATGCACAAATGGCTGGACCAAAACCTATCACAGTTCCAAGTGGCCACCAGAGGCAGTGGAGGCCATGCAAGCATTGACAAGTTGAAACATTACTTTGAAGGTTCAATTGTTGATTTGAGGGGTAGTGTTTAGCTGTGTGGGATGATGTGTGAAAGAAGTCAGTTGTGGTGCATGAGGAGTTGGGCACACAAAGATGCACATGATTGTCAGTCTGATCATTTGTGCATACATGAGTGTGATTTCTGTTTGGTACTGGAGCTGGAGGAGCATTGGGCATGCACAATGAGATGTGTAAGATTTGATCTTGTGTGGTGACATCTTGTATTGAATATGTTGCAATAGTGTAAGACATGCTGGGAAGCATATGTACATGCTCATTACTTGAATTGAGTGTGCAGCAGCTCAGGTTCTTTTAATAAATTTGTTGCCAATCATCATTTGTGCAGGAAATGATGCAAAATTTCCAGAAAATATGGATGCCAGGATGTATGTACAAAGGTATGTGCTGCCATTCAAGGTGTCAACTTGACTCTGACAAAAGACAATGTGATTGATCATATTGACAACAACGAACACCTCTGTGCAGCTCCAGTCCATGCTTGTGGCAAGGTAAGTCTAGTATTGATCACCAACCATTTGAACATTTCAATTTTGAAACAATACATTTAGTAGCCATGCAATCTGTCCAACATTCTATTGGTGGATGGAAGTAGATATTCCTGTCTGGGGATGTGTGACTCCTTTTCTCATGATGATATTGTTCACTCATGCATGTTTGAAGCAACATTGATCATGCCCTGCATAAATGTGATGCTCACTCCTGTTCTATTCAATGTCAGTTGTGTAAATGCTTGTGTGCAGACCAAGACCATATGCATGGTCTCAACTCAAGCATGATATGTCTCTGCAGGTGCATATAATGTTCAAGTCATGGTGACATGGTCTCTGATTGGTAAATTACAGACAAGAACACTCATGTACCACCATTTGCATTTTCCCTGGTATATGTGTAATCAAAATGGTGCTGCATTTTATTGAGGTGACATTCACAGGTAGGAACAAAATGTTTCAATACACCAAGGTATGTAGTCTGGTATCTAATGCTTGTTCTAGCATTAACTTCTCTATTAGTATTCTCAGTAGTCTAATGTGCTTTCCACCATCCTAATGCTGACCCTAGATGCTAGTTGCAAAGTGCTTGAAATGTGTTAAACCAATTCCACCTGGTGCTACAAAAAGGGATCTTATAACCACAACCTGGATAGGAAAGTGGTCCATTCCTGCAAAGCAAAGTATGACCACAATGTTCTTGCATGCTTTATTGCCTCACAGTTTTTAGATGCAAAAATTGCAATTACTTTTGTATGTTGCCCCTTGGTAATTTGCTAGTGCAGTTCTTTGGTTCTGGCTCATTCTAATGGCTCTCAAAGGTCATTCTCAACAAAAACATGAGATATGGCATGGATCTGTGTTGCATACCTGCTGTACCATGGACAGCCTGGACAATGCACTGCTAGAAATCAAAGGATGCAAGTTCTCCACCAACAATAAAGAGGTGCTGATGACATGCAACCTCATTTATTCAATAATGGGGCTGTCATGCAGGCAAGGCAGTGTGTTACAATTTTCTTCCTTTCTCATGTATTCTTCCTCATTTCTGTAGTATGTCAACTTTACTTCCACTTCACTCCTCTACATGAGGAGGTTGATCTTTACTTACTTGCTTTTCCACTCTCATGTCCCACTTTGTGTTTCCCCCTCTAGTTTCATATCTCATTACAGGACTGTCCCTCCCCTTGATTATCTCTCTTTTGATAATCATGTGTCCCCCATATTCCATAGAGTTCTACAACCTTCTACTTAGGTAATCTGTAGTACTTAAATATCCATCCAGCCTGTATTCTTTTCTCTATTCTTGTTCTACACAATCACAGCATCAGTCTTATGAATCTGCAACTCATCTGGTTGTGATTCAGTCCTCTTGTCTCTTGTTCTTAACCTTAGCCTTACTTGAGGATGCAGTGTCTCTTCATGAGTACCTCCCTCAGAGTAAGTAGACCCCTTGACCTCAACATAAGTCTGTTGACTTGTGTAACAAAAGAACAAGAATCTCCTTCTGTCCCTCCTATCTAGGAGCAGGACCATCCCAGCCAACCCAAGATTTTCCCCCAGCACCCCAAGAGAGTTTTCCAAGCTCCTGATGACTTGGAAGAAACCAGAACCCCCAGAACCATTTGGACCTAGTGGTCATCCCTCAAACACAGTCACCCACTGGATTCAGTACTCCAATGAATCCCTCCTCATCCTCAAAAAGAGTTTTAGGATGTCAATACACAGTTAACCCTGCATCACTGCCCTCACCATCTAAGTGCATCACCCCACTGCCACCCTCTAGCTCCCAAACCAATCCCTTGCCACCTATCACCCCCTAGTAACCTCAGTGCCCCCTGCTGCACCTGTGACCACCTCATTGACCACTGCACCCCCACCCATAGTCCCACCACTGACAAACCCCATATTCACCACCACCACCACCACCAAAGTCAAGGCAGCCCTCCCTGCTGACTTTTCTGGAGAAACTAAAGATGCAATCTACTGGGTAAATGCCATGGAAGCATACTTTCAAGTCAACTCCTCCACCTTCACCACTGATGATGCCAAATCAGTGACCATGCTTAACAAAATGAACCACAGACAAGGATGCTACTTCATGAATACCTGGTTACACATTTTCACTGACTCAAATGTCAAAGTGGCAGATAAGGACTTTGACCATGTGAAACAGGCATTCACTGACATGTTCTATCCATACCATCTAGCAGAAATGGCCAGGAATGAGCTCAACAAGTTAAGATAAGTTGCCACTTGAAAAAATGATGGATTTCAGACATACCTCTTCAAATTCCAATATTTGATTGCACAATTCCAAGTGGGAGACACTCCTGAAGTGTGAAGGCTCTTTGCTGCAGGACTAGATGTCCAGATAGCCACCATGATCTACTCTATAGAGAAAGTCCCCACCATCCTCAAAGCCTGGATGGAAAAAGCCATCAACTTCCACAAACAGAAAGCTTGCATCTTGGCTCTCAAGAAAGGACATAGCTTACCCCTCTCCTCCTTTTCCTCCAACTCACACTCCACCAAAGATCCCAATGCCATGGACATAAATGCCATCCACTTGAAAAAGCTTTCTCTAGCTGATCATGCTTGATGCATAAGGGAAGGACTTTGTTTCAGATATCGCAAAAAGGAACACAGCACAAATGAATGTCAATTCTCTCAAACACAGGGAAAACCCAAAGGAAACAATTGTCCCCAAATGATTAGAAACACTGAGATCTCTGCCCCCTCCATGTCCACCACAGCTGTCATTGCTCCTGCCACCCCCATCAACACATTCATTCAGAATCTCACCACCAAGGGCAGGACATCCAAAGCCATCCTTCAGACATTGAAAATTTGCTACAAAGACAATGGAGAAGATGTAGCTGTTGCCACCACCTTCTCTGACAATGAGGGTTTTTAATTTGAAAAGTTGCTTTGATGGCTTCTTCCCATAATATGTCCCATGTATTAGTAACCTTACCAAATGAACAAACTATTCATCTCCCCATCAAACTGGCCACTGGAACACAAATTGTTGAAACCACTGCCCTCATTAATTGTGGTGATATAGGAAATTTTATAGACATAAATCTCCTATCCAAAGCAAACTTCCCCCTGCAATGTCTCCCCAAACTAATCAGAGCATATAATGTGGACAGAACAGCCAATGTTAAAGAAACTATCAGATGGAAAGCCTGGACTGACTGTTGAATGGACTACATAGAATAGTTGTAGTATAATACATATATAGTAGTTTGTTCTCACATATACCATATATAGTCAGATACTCCACTGTCTGAGTTTGAATTAGATCTTCATCTACTACCACCACCATCCCAGCAATGCTTACCAGCACCACTCCTCCCAACCCAGGTGGGTACATTCAGCATTCCTCTCTAGTACATAGCCTAGTTCAACAGGTTATGAGCCCCAACCATATGCACTAGAGGGCTGTGCCATAATGGCTGCAAAACTCTAGCTGCTGAAAGTTGAACCACCTGGTTACCATAGTAACCAATGTAGTCCCATCTGCTGCTTTATGTGTGAATGGATGTAGCTAGTAAACCCTAGTTGCTGCTTTATGCACGCATGGGAAGAACACTATGGGGAACCTATGCCCCTACATTATATGGTGGAGATCTCAACTGTTGTGCACCTTTATGGCTGCCACCCCTGAAGGGGGAGACTATATTCCTGTGCACTAATGTGCTGCATTCACAGATACTTTACAATGTCTTCTTCCAGGAACACCACTGCCTCCTCCTCCAACTCTTGGACCGTTACTTTGGCCAAGATTCCTTTGTTCAAGGGCATGAATTACCTCTCCTGGTGGCCCAAGATGGAGACATACCTTATCTCCACTGGCTGCATGTGGATTGCCAACATCTCTGAGCCGACATTACCCACTGCCACCTCCTCTCAAGAGGCCATCTCTGCCTACATCAAATGGCAGGAGAGTAATGGCAAGCTTACTGGTCCAATCCTTCAAACACTCTCAGAGGCCCTCTTTGAGAAGTACAAGGTCCACACCACTTACATCGACCTCATCAAAGCCATCCAGGATGACTATGCAAAACCTACCCTCACCACCATCTTCACCAATTTTAAGGCGATTCTTGAGACATCACTCCCCAACTCAGGGAACCCTGAACCATCCATCCAGCAGATAGAAAGCCTGTTCACCTGGATAAAGAATGCTTTCTACCTGGTTGTGGACAACATCCAGGCCCTCATCCTCCTTGCCAAGATTCCCCCCTCCCTCAATATCATCACGCAAATCATTGTGCAAGCTAAAAACTCCTCCAGGAAGTTGAAGGCCCCCACCTTCGATGAGATCTGTGCCACCATCAACACAGCATGGACTACCGCTTCCTTGGAAGGTAAAGGGAAACAGCGAGAGGGCCAGCAGGCCAACAAGATCAGCACAGTCAAGTGCAAGGCGCTGCAGGACCCGAAGTTCCAGCAACAGCAGCAATCCGCCCCTGTGCCTTCTGGGCAGCAAGGGGGTGGTAGCAGCATCCAGAACCAAGGTCCCCAGGAGCAGCACCCTTGTGGCAAAAGGTCTGGGAAACAGATGAAGAAGAAGCAGGCACAGCAACAGCTGCAGTTCGCCCAAGTGGCCCACCAGCCACTCGTCCATCACACATCAGATTCCCCGACCACCTCCTTCACCATCCCCAACCCTTGCTCCCTTGCCAACTGCCCTGCACAGATCTACCAGGGATGTCAAGGCCCCCCCACCTTCAATCAGACTGTGCATGCCTTCAAGCACACACATAATTTTGGCATTCAGCCAACATTGAAGAGCATCAGGGCCCTTGACCATTCCCTGTCCCTGCTGGACAGGATTGACTTCTCGGTGAAGATTTCACCTATTCCATCCACATCCTTGTCTTCTGCCATATCTCCTGCATTGAGCTTCAGCTCTGCCCTGCCCTCCACCCCTGCCTCTCCTGAGCTAGTCCTCGTGACTTGGCTCACTCACTGCCATATCATGTTGGCTTTCCAGAACCATTGTCCCTTGTCTCCTCTGCCATCCCCTCCTCTTGCCAGGCCCTCTTACATAGCCCCTCCAATCAACACCAACAATGTGGTGACTATTCTGGAAATGGAATATGTTTGCCCGATTGGCAACGATGACTCCGGTTCAGAACCACCTGTCTCCAAGAGGCAGAAGAAATGGATTTCGAATATCGTGGAGGAATGGAATCTGGATGACATCATGGACATCTATGGTTCTGAGGTGGGCCCAAGGCAAGTTTCTTCCTTCATCTCGGAAACTGTGCGCTCACTCTCTGACATTGCATATGCACGATACCAATCAGTGAGTGATTTTGCTGCTGTTACATACACTTCAAATGTATCAGTAAATAGCAAAAATAATGTCATTTGTGCACATGGTTCAAATACAAAATGTCCAAGTAAGATAGAAACAAGATATGGATTATCAATTCTGGTGCTTCAATGCACTTCACCCCAGACCAGAGTGATTTTGTGATGTATCAACCACTTGGTGACCACAAAATCCCTGTTTCAACCACTGCAGGTGTTATCCATGTAGTTGGTAAAGGTTCCATCTGGATAAGATGGAAAGACCCTCAAGGCATTGACCAAATATTGACCCTACACAATGTCGGTCACCTACCCAACTCTGGAGTCAAACTAATTTCAATGGATGCATTAATGAATTGCGGCACCAAAGTCATAGGTGATGCAGAAGCCATCAAAGTCACTTATGGTAACGGCACTATGCTTGCACGATTCACCCCTGGGCCATTAGGACCCAATTTGTATGTCATGTGGCAGCTACCATTTGATAAAAGTGCCTTGAAAACAATGACATCACATCCCATTGACTATGACATCATGCACAAGAGACTAGGACATCCCTCCAAAGATGTACTCAGGCACACACGTAAACATACATGCAACTTCCCTTCGGAAGTACCCACTCCTAAGGAGGACATTATATGTCCTGGCTGCACTAAGGGCAAAATGCCTAATCGTGCCTTTTCACCTGATGAGCAAAGAGCTTCTCAACCTTTTGAGTTAATTCACTCCGATTTGAAATCCTACTTCAAGGAATCATATCATCAGTATAAGTATGTCATTACATTCCTAGATGACTACACATCCTATGCATGGACTACACCATTGCACACAAAAGATGCTGCACTCATGGTGACTAAACACTTCATTGCTATGGTCCAAATGCAACACAAATCCCAAATTAAGGGATGGATGTCCAATGCAGGGGAGAATACAAATCAAAAGCATTTGATAAGCTATTGTTAGACAATGGAATACGTGTCTTCCAGAGTGCCCCACACACACCACAACAGAATGGAAGAGCAGAGCAACTGATGTGCACTCTGAATGAAAAATCTGAGTCAATGCGCCATGACGCCTGCCTACCTGATAGTTGGTGGGAATTCTCCTTTGCCCATGCCACCCACATTTACAACCAGACACCACTTTGTCAGCATAATTGGCAAACTCCATATGAACTCCTTAATAAAGAGGTCCCTGACATCTCACACCTCAGAGTTCTTGGCTGCGCCGCATATGTCTTCCTACCAGAAAATGTATGCACCAACAAATTGGCCCCTAAATCCAAGTTAATGGTATACATTGGAGTTGCAACTGGGAATGAGTGGAACTATCTGTTCATGTGCTCTCCCAATAATATTATTTTTATGGCAGCACATGCACTCTTTGACAAGCTGCATTTTCCTAAGTGTGCTCAAAGGACCAGTGCAGGTCCAGAATCCCATGATCAATCAGATCGCCAACCAACCCCCAAGAACATTGTGAGGCTTCCACCTCCCTCTGGCAATTCTGACGATGATTCAGACTACCTGTCATGACGAAGACAACTGATCCCTCCTTCTGTCTGTCCACCTCGCACACCCTCTCCTCATCAAGCTCCATCACCACCACATGGCCCTCAAAGGCCTTCCCAATCCGCAGTTCCCCCCAAAGACAGACCCCAGCACAAACGCTGTGTTTCCAAACAACCAGATAACATGTACAGTGACGACCAACACCCTGTGGAACAAGTCAAAGACATGGAACAGCAATCACACTGGCGTGATATACTTGGAGAACCATCTTGACCTCACTCAGACATGCCTGGAGAATTTCCTGGCACACCTGCACCTGCACCTCCTAGAGTGCCCTCTCCCTCTCCTTCTGAGGATGACGTTGAGTGGCTATGCCATGAAGGGGGAGCTGGATTAATGCGGCACCTCATGTCTAAAGTGATTCAGCCCAAATCTGCAGATAAGCTGATCAGAGAGTGGACATACAAGGACATATTACACATCACAGATGCTGCAGCACGTAAGGAATGGAAAGACGCTTGCTGTGATGAACTTGCCAAATTGCAAGAGTACAAGGTCTATGAACTGGTTGATCATCCCACCAATTGTAAAGTCATCAAGAATTGATGGGTATTTGATGTCAAACCCAATGGTCGTAAACACACACATTTAGTCACAAAAGGATTCTCTCAAGTAGAAGGAATAGACTACAATAAACTATTCTCCCCGGTTGTGCGCTATGAAACAGTGTGAATGATGTTAGCACTAGCTGCACTCAAAGGATGGCATATGGAAGCCCTTGATGTCAAAAGCGCCTATCTATATGGCAAGCTAGATGAAGAGATCTACATGGAGAAACCCAAAGGCTTCAAAGTCCCTGGCAAAAAGTTCAAAGTCTTACGACTACTCTGTGCCCTATATGACCTCAAACAAGCTGGACTCGCCTGGTGGAATGCACTTAATGAATCCATGTCAGAACTTGGCTTCGAACATCTCAAATCCAAACCCAGGATATTCCTCTACAAGAAACAAGGCATCACTATGGTTGTTGCCATCATCTATGTCGATGACACCCTCTTCTATGGCCCTAACAAAGCGCTAGTTGATGAGGTTAAAACACTCTTTATGCATAAGTGGGAATGCAGGGACCTAGGTCCAGCTACTGAATTCTTGCACATGAGGATCAAACGATCAGGCAGCAAGATCTTAGTTGATCAATGCGCCTACTTGGATAAACTCCTCGATCGATTTGGGTTACTCAATGCTTGAACTGCATCCACACCTCTTCCAGAAGGATACTATCCTCCAATCAACAATAAAGCTGCTGACCCAGAGACTTGTTCTCTATTCCAGACTTCAATTGGGTCTCTACTATATATTGCCCTAGGAACTCATCCTGACATCAGTTATGCAGTTGCATCCCTATCTCAGCATTCTGCCAATCCAAACAGGGAACATATCAAAATGGCAACCAGAGTATTTCAATATCTCCTGGGTACACACCACTATTCCCTAATTTTTGATGGGAAGCCCAATGATGGGCTCATTGCATTTGTTGAGTTTGACTGGGCATCAGACCCTGATAGCCACTGATCACATACTGGTTGGATTACTAAACTCACTGGTGGAGTTTTCTCCTGGGCATCCCGCCAACAGAAGAATATCACCTACTCCTCCACTGAAGCTGAGTATGTTGCAGCTAATGACTGTGCCAGACAGGCTGTCTGGATTAGAAACATATTTGGTGAAATGGGATATAATATCAAACCCTTTCCCATCTGTGTGGACAATCAAGGGGCTATCTTCATGGCTTCAAATCCTGTAACTGAACATCACAACAAGCACATTGATATCTGACACAAAGGTATCAACAAGTTCATCAGGGACAAGAAGATTGAACTCTTCTACATTGAAGGCTCCAAGAACTCCACAGACATGTTTACGAAAAGTCTTGGTCATATTCTCTTTATGAAGTTTAGGTCACAACTCGGGCTTGTATTCTATGATACCCCTCAGGCTGCTTAAGCACCATCAGATGCCTTAGCACCTCACATCGGCTGCTCAGCAAGGGGGAGTGTTGAACAGACTACATAGAATAGTTGTAGTGTAATACATATATAGTAGTTTGTTCTCACATGTACTGTATATAATCAGATACTCTGCTGTCTGAGTTTGAATTAGATCTTCATCTACTACCACCACCATCCCAGCAATGCTTACCAGCACCACTCCTCCCAACCCAGGTGGGTACATTCAGCATTCCTCTCTAGTACATAGCCTAGTTCAACA
>JBBPMO010001087.1:0-12677 GCA_038090315.1 Xanthoconium stramineum
AGGCTGTGGTTGACCACAACAATCAATGAGTCATGTCTGTTAGAGGGGGGAAGATTAGTGATGAGGTCGACAAAGAGTTGTTTGAACAGCAGGGGGGAGGAAGAAGGGATAGGGGCAAGTGGGGGACAAGTGGGGTGATGATTGATTTTGTTTTGTTGGCACACAGCACATCCCACAATGAAGGCATTGACAAATGATGAAAGGCCTGGCCACCAGAAGTCTCTTTCCAGCAAGGCCTTGGTCCAGAAACATCCCGCATGTCCTGTGGTGGGAGAGTCATGTATAGATCAGACAATGGCTTGTCATTCATGCAGGGGAATGTACATGCAGCCTTTGAAGTACAGGTGGCCATTGGTCATATGCCAGTCGTTCATGGATGAGCAAGGGAATAGAGGGGATCCAACTTTCAATCTTTCCAGAGCTCAAAGTATGAAGGGGTTAGATTTGGTGGAGGACTGAATTTTCTGGGCTAGGGTAAGATCTAGTGCTTGGATGACAACAGGTTCTGGACATATGGACATTTCCTGGTTGTCTAGGATGGTGTCCACATGATCGTATCTGGACAATACATCTGCTGGGGCCATTTTGGTCCCAGGGGTGATCTGCCACTGTATGTCAAAGCCCTGTAGAAACAGTGACCATCTGGCCTGCCATCTGGACAGTTTTCAGGGGTCTTTGATATAGGAGAGGTTCATATGGTCAGTGATGATGGTGATGGGGTGTGCAGTTCCCTGGAGATATTGGCACCATTCCTCCAATGCTAAGATCACTGCAAGGAGTTCACAGTCATAGATGTCATAGTTGCATTGGGCAGAGGAGAAAGTGCAGGAGAAGTATGTGCATGGGTGCAGGTCAGAGTTCTCATCTGTCTGCATGAGTACTGCTCCAGCAGCCAACAAGGAGGCATCGGTCATGATGGAGAATGGACAAGTTACATCAGGGATTTGTAGGACAGGGGCAGAGGAGAAGATGTGTTTGAGGTGTTCAAAGGCTTGTTGTTGGAGTTGGGTCCAAATCCAGGGTTCCCCTTTGTGAGTGAGTAGGTTGAGGAGGGCGACAATGTTGGAGAAATCAGGAATGAATTTCCTGTAAAAGTTTGCAAATCCAGTGAACAACCGGATTCCTTTGACTGAGGTGGGGGGTTTCCATTTCTCTATGGCTTCCAGCTTCTTCCTGTCCATTTTGATCTCTCCTTGGCCAATGATCATGCCTAAGAACTCCATATGAGGGGTGTCGAACACACATTTGGATAGTTTAAGCGATAGTCCATGTTCTCTGAGGCATTGGAGTACATGTTGAGTATGTTTGTGATGGAGGGCTACATCATCCTTGGTGTGGATTCCCATGTCATCCATGTAGATTTTAAGCCATTTTTCTGTAAGCATATCTGTGAAGATGTGGTTCATGAATGCTTGAAAAGTGGAGGGGGCATTACAGAATCCAAAGAACATGACAATGGGTTCAAAGAGTCCCATGGGAGTGATGAATGCGGCCTTCCATTGGTCTTCTTCTCAGATATGAATGTTGTTGTATCCCCAACGGATGTTGAATTTGGTGAATAGAGTGGATTCCTTCATGTCATCAATGAGTTCTGGGATGAGGGGGAGTGGATAAGCATTGTGGATGGTGTGGGAGCTCAGGTAGCAGTAGTTCTGGCATGGGCAAAAGGTTCCATCCTTCTTTGGTACAAAGAAGAAGGGGGAGGCTTGGGGTAATTTTGAAGGTATGATTCATCCTGTCCTGAGATGTTCTTCG
Source organism: Xanthoconium stramineum (assembly GCA_038090315.1). Classification (NCBI taxonomy): domain Eukaryota; kingdom Fungi; phylum Basidiomycota; class Agaricomycetes; order Boletales; family Boletaceae; genus Xanthoconium; species Xanthoconium stramineum. Next base: position 1,756 of record JBBPMO010001087.1, read on the forward strand.
ACAAAGGATTTACATGTCTCCATCTCAGTTGGGTTGAGAGAGTAAACTTTGGTGACTTTGGGGGTGAAATCTGGGTGAAGTTCGATGTTGTGGTCATAGGGGTGATGAGGGGGAAGTTGATCATGGGTTTTTTCTGAGAAGACATTTGTGAAGTCTTTACACCATTCGGGTATAATGGGGTCAATCAACTAAGTGGTTTGGGCAATCTGGATGGAAATGGTGACTTTGTTGATTTGTTCTCCTCTTAGCCAGGCTTGTTGCTTGTTTAGCCTATTAGGGATCTTCCAGTCTGCATCAAGACCTAACCATCACAAGAGGTACCATTGGGGGACATAGTCAGGAGGTGGAGAGGCTAGTGACTTTGGGATGGAGACGGTGTTTGATATCCAGTTGATCTTGGGGTTCCATTTGTGCAACCAGGGCATTCCTAAGATTACTTGTTGCTTGCCAAGACTGAGGACCATGAGGTCAGTGGTTTCTCTGAATCAAGAGAAAAGAATGTCTGTGTGGGCCTTCCATCTGATGGTTCCTTTGGTGTTTGTGGTTCCATCCACATTGTAAGCCTGAATGGGCTTGGGGAGATGTTGTAGAGGAAAGTTTGCCTTGGACAAAAGGCCAACACATCAGCAAACTAGCCTTCTACCAGACAGAACTGGACAGAACTGGCCTGTCTGTCACCCTTTACAGAGGTCTCTAGTAAGGTTCCTTACTGGCTAGACCTAGGCTGCACTTTGACAGACCTCTTCCAGTCTGGACCAGACATGTTGCCAGTGATCTGAGAGGGATTATTCCCAGTTTTGATAGGATTTGACAAACTGTACTAGGCTAGCTTTGATATTTAGGTTAGAGCAAAACTCAATCAATTGCACAACATATAACTATACAAATCGGGACTTATGAAGATCAACATCGAAACCACTGCTCACCACCCCCACTGGATTCGTTGCACCGCCACTATATTACATGAGTCAGGAACCTAGCATGGCTAATACATTACTATAGTTGAAACATACCTCCCTGAACATGTCCACTTCTCGCACAAGGCCTTTGTTTTGACACAGTGGATATTGCTGGAATCACACTTGTCCATAAGCCCAAGGATTTTGGTATACATGGGGGAGTAGACACCAACTCTGAAGTTGACTTCAGCCTGTCCTGAAACTATCTCATCTAGTACGACTTTGAGCTGTTACCTTGTCAGCAGTGTCATGAATGACTAAATAACTGGAAAGGGATGAATGGCTGTCACAGCAATCACCATTATGATTTTTAGGACCTCTTTTGTGAAAACCTCAGGGAATAACTTGCCAACAGATGTGGATCCAGCATAAAAAAAGTCAATTATGAGACTCGAGAGTGCCAGGTGAGCAAGATTGTTGACATGGCCCTGGAAACAACATGAGCAGATCAAATTTTAAAAAGGATTTCTTACCTGGTCATCATGGCCATCTCTCAGAAAGAGGCCACCACCACCCAAAAGTCACTTAGCAATTTCAATGTTGTATTTGTGACAATGTTCAGGATCCCATTGGTAGCACTGAGTGACCCAGGTTTGGGCCTTTTTCCTCAATGAAGATTGCCAATTTCCCAGGTCTTCCCACATCTGGCAACTGATGAGTATCAGAGCCAACAAAGGGGGGAACAACCAATTGAGTGATTCCTGACAAGTGCTGTGGCCACCAACCTGTAGACTTATATATAAGGGCCTGTATATTTCAAAATGCTTGGCTTACCTTTGGAAATCAACAATCCTTGAGACTGCCGCTCTGCAATCACTTTGTCGATATACATGATAGCTTTGACACTGAAATTGGTGCCTACAGGGAATGGATTAATCGACATGGCATCACAATGTGAAAATTGCTTTGCCTGTTTGATAATGTCATGTGTTGGTGGGTCATAGTATTGAAGCTGCCATGGCTCAGAGCCATCCGTGGTGGGGCTGACAGCAGTGCCTTGTGTGACGGCTTGCAGGGTAGTGGAGTTTTCTTGGGACAGCTGGGGTTTAGGATCAGCAGTAGCTGAGAATGGAGGTGTGATAGACATGTTTGTCACAGGAGAGCTCAAAGGTACATTCCTATTGGTCAATCTATTTGAAACATCTGATTGATGACCCAACAATGTTTGTTGATGTTGAGTGGCGAGTAACTCCAAATTAGTGGGGAGACAAGGGGCATGGTTATGTTTGCAGTGCATGGCTAGAACATCCTCCACCTCTGTCTGATTCACGACATCATGGTTGCCTGTGTGGAGAATAAGTTATGGTCCTTCTGCAGTGAGAGACTTACCCCCAGTCAGTTGTGGGTGTACATGTTGCTTAACAGCTTGACAAGTGGGGTAGGTGAGAATGAATCTTCTGAGTCACGAAAATATGTACCAGGAACCAGTTGTGGACATGGATGTGAGTTACCAGCTTGAGACTCAGGTGAAGGGTCCTACCTGCTTTGGTGAGGTACAGAATAGACATCCAAGCCTGCCCCATTGAATTCCTGGCAATGGTCATCTACTCAGCAGCTGTTAGAAGCATCCTAGGAGCCACAGGTAGGAAATATACCATTTCCTTCATAGAGCACTTGCTCAGCTAGTCTTTCATCCTTGCTGGGGGAGGCTTTGTCAATCTTGAGGTAACAGATGTTAACTGCACCATGAGTTCAGAATTAGTCTTACCTGCAGGATGGTTTCTTCATCACCAATGCAAGGAGAGGCGAGGAGACTGTGCTGAGCCCCATCCATGCTGAGAGCTGTGTGGTAGAATGAAGTGGTACATTGCAACCTCACAGTAGATCAGGGAAGCTCAGGTTCAGGGTCCAAAGTCTTTGAAATGCAACAATTGTGGGATGTAATCAGAAGGTTGAGGACCAGATAGGTTTTCTAATGCCAGTGGATGTGTAGATTAGTAGGAAGACTGATGTTGTTGTTGAGTGACCTGTGAATAAGTACACTGATCTGAAGTGGATGAACAAACTGCTTCAAAGAAGTGTGTGATGTTAATGCAGTGGAAGCACCAGACAAGGACCTTTTGGAGAAGAGTGAAGTGGGGGGGTGGAGGTCTGGGATGAAGTTGTAGAACAGGTTGGTGAGAAACGTTTGCGAGGTGGTGCCTGAGTTGAGGCAGGAGGATTTGGGTCTGGGACTCTGAAACTGAATTGCTCACCAGGCACCACTCTAGAGAAAACAGGCTGCAAAGGGGCAAATGAGGCAGGTGGTTTGTGTCTTTGAAATGAGGTGATTGTTGCTGCCATGTTCGACCTGCTTGTGTTTTCAGAATTAGATGCCATAGGATTAATATCTTCTCCCTGCATCACAAGATCCATCTGCGAGGCTTGAACTGAGCATTCAGTCTGAATTCACTCCAGAGCCTGCATCTGAGCCAACTGACCCCCATTATCTTTGCTGGCATGGGCAGAACATTGTCCAGTGCCCATCTTAGGCTCTTTATCTGAGTTTAACACTAGTAGAGGTCACCATGAGTCAAAGACTTACCTGGGGGTGAATCCAGTCATGCTTGCTTGCCTGAGGTTCTCAATTTTTTTACAACTGTAGGAGGTGCCAGGTTACTGTCATCATTGTCATAGATAATTCTAGGTTTCACCATTGCTGTCGGAAGATGGGAGATGAAGGAACAAATGTCAGTTTTTCACCATTTTGAACTCATTAAGCATGAGGCAAACACATGTTTCTTAAGGTCACACAACTTGAAGGTAATCAACCATAATACGTATTTGGAATTGGTAATTGAAGAGGTACATCATTGTGTAACACATCATGACTACTGGCCTACATGAAGTGAGAGCAAATGAAGCAACACATAACTAAAACAGGAAAGTATACCCATGCAAACAACTGAGACTACTATTCTCTTGGTATTTTGGAACTCTGCCTACCTGATTGACAGGCAGAGCATGAGTAGTTTTTGTATGTTTCTTGGTGGTTTGAGATCCAGATTGATGTTCAGTAGCATTGTGTTTTGAATTGCTGCCAGAGGATGACCTTGAATTGCAGATAAGTGAGTCCCCAACTCCCCTTGAACCAGAAGTGCTCCCAGAGGACATCCCTGATCTGCGAATCAGGTTAGGACATGGGAGATACTTGGACAATGGAGGACTGCATGATGGGAAACCAGTCAATTTAGAAGATGGGGGGGTGTCAAATCATTTGGGTACTTATAATGTAGAAGGGGACTCAGGTGCTGGCTGGCTATTGAAATTCCACTCAAATACCTTTGGTGAGCTGGGAAAATCATAGGAGGGCAGGGTGTCAAGTGGAGGTGCAGAGGATGAGGCAGTGGCAACTTGTTGAGGTATATGTAGAGGGGGGGTTGAGGTCATGAACTGGGGGGATGGAAGGGCTACAGACTTTGGTGGAACTGCTTTTCTTGGCAGACAGTTCACTTCATGTGGTGTCTCCCAGTGGGTAGCTTGGAGAGTGACAAGTGTACTGGTGATGGCAGTGAGAAATGTGTTGTGGGTACATTTGGGTTTTGATCTGAATCCACCATTGTTGTCCATTTTGATGGATAGAATAAATTCCTCACAGATGAAAGTAAGGAGAGGTATGATTGGCTGGAAGTACAAGGCAATGTTGGGTAAAATGAGCATTGTCCAGCCGAAGTCCGACTGAATGACAAGGGTTTTCTGAAGAGTTGGTTTGAATACAGCAAACAGCAGATCAAAGCAAACAGTGAGTTCTTCATCAGATTGGAGAGTCTTCAGCACCTGGAAAAGAAGGCACATGCCAACCAGGATATAGAAGAATGATTCCAAATCATGAGCAGGTTTGTGGTTGATAGGTTCCTCCAGACCTATATGACTAAGTTCTGCAGCCATCCAGGGCCACGTTTCCTTGTGGACATCAGGATGTGAATGCAAACAAATGGAAAAGGACCCACTGTATGATGAAGTTTATCATTAGGAATGCTTGAAAACCTCGGCAGTGGATCATTCGCCATAGGGACAACAATGTCATCTGTACTACACAAGTTGTTCCAAGAGATATATTCCACACTGTCAGGTGTCTGACTGACAGGGACTGAGTCAAATGAAGAAGTTTGATATTGCAGCAGAGGTGGTACAGACAGCATTTGTAAGCACTCAAGATCACGAGGAGAAGGGGAGCTGGAGGGAGAAACGTTCAAAGGAGGGGAGAAGTCAGCATGGTTGGGAGTTGGGACTGCATAACCCCAGTCAGCCAGGAGCCCACAGTGAGGATGCCATTCGTCAACCAAGCATCAAAGAGTTTTGCAGTACTTGCTTGGGTTGTCACCTTGAGACAAGTTCTTGAGTACATTGCTGACTAGATCCCTCCCCATCACCAAGACAAACAACAAATTGAAGAGACTGATGTCATGATGCAAAATTTTGGTGAGTTTGACCACATCATGATGTGCTTTGAAGACTTTGTGAGTGAAACATACAGGAATTCAACTGTGGGAGGCTCACTCATAATACAATCCATGAATCTGATCAATAGTTCCGCCAGGAAAGAAAATTCGAAAATGGGATAACCACAGGGCTTTGTTACCAAATGGGAAAGGACATGCAAGTGGTATGGAGGCTTGTCAAAGTGGCTGGACAGCAGAGTGCAGGCTATATGGGTTGAATTGGTGATGAGTGCCTTTGTGAGGGGGTGTTCAGTCTGGATGAGTTGTTCAAGGATTAACTCAGGTACCCCAACTACACCTGCCTGATTCAACATTGCTAGAATTCTCCCCTTGGTATATCAGTGCAAGGGGTCCACAAATGAATCTTTTACCACAACTTCATCATTCACACCTGACCAAGTAAGATGGCCGCTCCAAATGGTCATTCCACAATCATGTAGAGATCCTGATATGAATAGCAGCTTGTTGATGTTGATCACCCCCTTCCCCCCATCCACCAGGGTCACTTTGATATTCCTGGTTTTGTTTTTCACTTCGTGGACGGTAGGGTCGAAGCCAAGTGTAATGTGGGAAGCGAATGTGATTCTGAGCAGGATGTGCAAGAAAAGCTCTGGAGAAGAGTGAATGTTAATAGGGATCCAGATGTATGGTGCAGTGTAACGACTGTCCTGAGCCTGGTGTAGGAACGCCACCTTCCCCACAAGCTCAATGAACAATTCCTTGAGGTTGTCTGTCTGGTTGCTAGCTTTCATCTCACCAATAGAGAGGATGTCAACTTGAATGTCAATTTTCCTCTCGCTAACCAGCCTGTAACACAGAATAAGGTCAGGCTTTCACATTGCATTGCAGCCGGCCAGCCCTTTGTTTGCTCCATCTCTGGTCCATTCCCTTCACAGATCTTTGTCACCTTCATGTAATGATCATCACTAAAACCAACTCACCTCTCAGCATACCATGGATAGATGTCCTTTTGCTTTCCAACCACATGTCAAATGCTGTTATTGAAAAAATTGGACATCTCAGCTTCCATGATCCTTGTTCTGGAACTAGTTAAAATGGCAAAATGGCTGTTGGTATATATTGAGGATGGTGATGATTGTAAAATTGCTGATATGGAGGGTGGTGGGCCTTCAAGTTGGAAAGCATCCTTGAAGATCCTCTGATTGCAAAAGAAAGTGCAGACAAAACTAGGTGTCTGTGCCTCACTCAGTACCCAATGGACCACATGGGTGTCATTCTCAATGAGAGGGTCCATCAAGGCACAATACAGATCCTGTTTGCAGTGCAGTATGGGCAGCAGAGATGCGAGCTGGAAAACAGGTGAGGACCTCTGTCAATAGGGCATGTTTTACACAGATGCACAACAAGCAGTGAGAGTGGCATCACATGTGAAGTGAGTGGACACTAATCAGAACAAGATTTTATCAAGTAAGCTAGATGAAATATGTATCTGACTACCTTGGCAGTCTTCATTGCACGGATATGGAGATACTCAAGGAGATGGTTGTGGTACAAGAGTGAGAAAAGCAGCAATCTTTCACCATTTTTATCTGATGAATATGTATGATAGAAATGTTCACTATTACACAAATTGTTGTGACAAGAGACTAGAGAGGACACATTGTATAGTAAAACTCCTTAGACCAATACTTATTCAGCCAAAACTTGCTCATTAGCTTGTAGCTGTTGTCTTGACTCAAGTGGTGATGAGCTTCCTTGCCGAAATTTGGAATCAGATGGGCAGGCGATCATATGTGAGAAACAGGGATGACACTACTGATCCAAGTCCCGTTCACCTTGGTAGCCCTGCAAAGTAAATGCATACCTGTGCCAGGATGCACACCACCCACATCTGCTTGCCAACAAACAATGTCAAAGCGCTGGACATAGGAGACCAGGTGATCCATATTGAGGAGCCTAAAGATGAGTTGGAGCTGGACAACCATATGATCTATTATCAACGTGTTACTACTGCAATGGTTCATTCTAATGGCATGTGAAATCAAACCTTCGATGCCTCGCTGGGGCCAGTCACTCTTTGACTTGGAGCTCATGATGACTGCATCATAGAGACCATGAGGGTGGTTATTGGAGGGGGGAAGTGCACGTAGGGTTTGCATGTCATCTACTCTTCTGCCACCATGATAAAGGAACTGCTGTACATGCAGCCTGTACCATATCTGAACACGATTGCTGACCAGTGGACAGTGGGGATCCTCAGCACGAACACCAGTCACTGGGTGGTCTGAATCATTTTGGATATGTTGCAGGAAATCAGTGATGGCAAAATGAAGGTCAGGGATTTTGAAACGAGCTGCTGCTTCATTGACACTCAGGTGAAGGGAAGGTTTTATTGTGAAATGGAAAGCGGTGGTGGAGGTGGCGAAGGTATGATGGGGTCTCAGGGCATTCAGAATACAACCATGTGCAAGAGAATCAGCAACAGAGAAGTAGTTGACAACCCAACAGGATGGCTTTAAGTGTTGACTGTGAGAGGGAATATCATCAATATCATCATGATCCTCACTGCCCTGGTTGAAATCATCATCACTTTCCAGAATAACAGATTTTGTCCCCCAAGTTTCCAAGTATGTGGCCAAGTCAAAGTGAAAACACTTGTTAGAGTGATCAAGGTGACAAGCAATCTGATCATAGTAATTCTGGTTGTTGCCCATGCAAGCAGGGTTCTTGATCTCTTGGACATGTGCATGCTCTGTAGCATCAGCAGACCACTGCCTGACAGGACCAGAATGTCAGATATTTGAGACAACACTTTGAAGTAACTCCAACTTGGGTATCTCCCAATTAGAGGATTCCTTCTGACCACTGGCTTGGATGACTGCATCTTTATTGTCGTGAAACACTTGAAGCACTTCTGTTAGCCTGTCTAGCAACTGATCAGAGAATACAGGGGCCTGGGTGAGGTAATGAAAGTCAAGTAAAGCATGGACAGTGATAAAAAACCAAGGGGGGACTGCACCAGCAATGACATAACAATATACTGCTGGACCGTGTGGTGGTCATGGCCAGTGACTTGCTTTAGTTTGGAGTTTCTGTTGTTGAATGCATGATATCCAACTGGAGTTTGCAGAAAAGAAAACTGAAAATCTAGTTCAGCAGGGGTGACAACTTCAATACACCATTTAATATCATGGTCCCAGGTGAAGTGATGAAAATGGTGTAGAGTTTCAATGTGAAGGAAAATTGATGGGCAGGATAGTGGCCATCTGTCCCAAAATGGTTTGACCACTCCATTCAATACAAGGGCCTTCATGAACTTCAGGAATGCTTTCCAGTCCTTGGGGGAGCATTGCTTGGAAGCTCTTCAGATGGCACAAATGGTATGTGATCCAGTACATGGAGTGTGAAGAATGAGCTCTTCAAAGCATTTCGAGGTTGCTGTTGTGAACAAGGAAGCCTTTGGACCCACGCAAGTGAGCAAAGTCTGTTCCAGTGTATCTGCGATGTAACCTGCAAGTGGTGTGTAACAGTAGCAAAGGTTCCAAATGGGGTCACTCATCATATAACCCATGCACACAGCCATCTTGAGTGGCTCTAGAACTTTGTTCAGGGCAGCATGGGTGAGTCAATCTTGCAGAAGACTATGAATGTGACTTTGTTTGTGGGTGAATTTTGCAATGGAGAGGAGCGTGAGGAGGAAATAACTATGCAAGGATATCTTGGAACAAATTGCCAGATTGATATTTGTGAGGCTGATAAGGAGAGGGTATGCCATCCGATTTCCACTCATGACTGAGATGTTCGTCTTATTGGACGACAGGATGATGCCCAATATCATCCCACCCTCGGAGATTTGATCCTAAAGCTGTCAATCAGCATTGAAACAGAAGATTCAACTAAACTGACCTGCATGGCCCATGCAGAGTCCCCACTCAGCCAATCCTCATATATGCGACAGACTTGTGCAGCACACATCCAAACTTTTCAGGAAACAAACAAAATATGAGGGGTGAGTAGTGAATGACTTAGTAGGGCCTGTAGACAATCCAGTGCTGGATGGTAGAAGAGACAGACAGGTTGTTTAGTGTGAGACTCAGGTTCCATCTGTTTGCACAACCACTTGGGTCTGGCTGGAAGTGTTTCAACTCAAGCCTGAAGATCTCTGGAAGTTTTGAATGAAAGCAACAGTTTCTTTATCTGGAAACTGGTCTCAGCAATGGCAAAGATGGAATTAAGCTGACTCACGATGTTCAAGGATAAGAGGGAATCAATGGCAGCCATGCTAAGGCCTAAGCACAGGCACCATGAAATGAAATCCCATTCATTTCAGGAAGCAAAAGGAAAATACAAATTCATTCGCCATTCCTCAGTGTGTTCATCCTGCCAGAAAAAGTCCATGAAAGTTGACCCACCAATAAATGCCTCACTACAGCCCTGGTATGCCTCCATGAACTTTTGCTGATCCTGAGATTCATTGTCAAACTGGTCTGGCATGTCCATCTCAATGTTCCCAAGTGTGTTGACGCTTGGATCATAATTGTTGTAGGGGGGCAGGGATTCTGAATGGGAAACTGAGGGTGAAGGGTGGTTGATGTCCAGTTGGTCCACAGGGCTTGGGGATTGATGAGCTTCAGAGGATAGATCATGATCCTGAAAGGATTCATCAGGATGGAATTGGTGTAGAGACCTATCACCAATCGCCCAACCAGCTGTAAAGCAAATTTCCATCAGCTGGTTCATGTGTTGAAGGACATTTGTCTTGGAACAGAATTTTTTACTGCATCACAGGCAACTGATGGTCTTCGGCTTTCCACGTTCTGTTTGGCTTTGGACATCTGGTGTGAATGTGAAAGGAAGAGATTGGGGTGCACATGTAGTTTGGCAGGCATGTCCTTTTCCCATTGTGCCTTAGTAGTCACTAAGCCTGTCACATAAGTATGTAATAAGGCCCCTGTGCTCTCATATAACTATTGTCACAATGCCACCTGCAAATACCTTCAAGACGCTTCCAGAGGCTCATTGCCAAGCCCCAGCAACCTATTATCATCTCCAAGTACCTGCTGCAGATGGCATCTTTCACTTATCCCCATTCTTATTCCTTGATCAATACTCCAAGTCTCCTCTACTAGCAGGCTATCAATCCATGTTTGACCTCACTACACCCATTAGTCCCCACTCCTGGGGCCATCCTCTTGCAACTACCAGCCTACCAAATCCAATTAGTTACTCCTCTGACTTGAATCACCTCAAAGATTGGCGTTCTACCAGTGAGGACAAGGCAGACAACTTATCTTTTGAATTTGATGACTTTGATTGCCAATGGCAGGTAAGTCGATCTATATCACAAACCAACTACTGGTTCAAGTTCCTCACAGCAAAACCACCCCATTCCACATCCACAGAGTGCTAGAAAAGCCTACCTCATGCTCGAGGCTGCTTGAGTGGATTGAAAAATCTTCTTTGCACACCACACACTTGCCCATCAAATCATCCATTGGAATACTCTGGTATTGCAGTACAACCAAGTACTACTGGAGAGAGCTCAAGATAATCTGTGTGCTGCAGACCAATTTGTAGGAAA
>JBBPMO010001088.1:0-12657 GCA_038090315.1 Xanthoconium stramineum
TACGAGATGGAGCGTGTCTTCGTCTTGTTCTTCAGCCGAGTTGTTACCCTGCCACTGGCCCTGCTCGTTGAATACACAGAATGCGGTAATCCACCCAGAGAGCCATGTTGGCCCACTTCCGCCTCCGGTCTCATGAGCTACCTTGCCCCAAAAGTCGAGGTTCTCGGGGGCATTGGGATTGTCGTAAGCGGCGACAAAGCGAGATATGATGGGTCGAAGGAGGTGGTACCATGTATTCGTCTCGACGCCGTACTTCTTCAGCCCCTCCAGACGGCGCAGAATCTCCTCCCAATCACTCTTCTTCCCCTCCAGCGTCACTCTCGGGATCCCACACATTAGACAGCACTTGTACGAGAAGTACTCCTTCATCGTCCCCATCATCACGATCGCTGATATCGACCTATCGGTCAGGGTTGTGGTGGTGAAATTTGGCATGATCCATTCCCTCAACGACGGATCGATGATGTGTTCTTGCATCAGTCCCGTCATCTGACGTGCCATGTGTGCAGGATCCATGCTATAGCGGTTCCCTAGAGTTTTCAGGACAAGCTCCTTTTTCCCTTGATGGGCCACGAAAGTGCTACGGAGCGCTTCCGCGTTGCCGTTGACGAAAAAGCAGAACTGCGTCAGGATGGCGATCCAAACGTCGTCGGGACGGATGATGAGTGCGCGGTGTCTGTTGTACGCCTCGATCACTGTGTAAACGAATCCGTTTCTTCGTGGGATGATGTCTCGCATTGCAGAGGGATTCTTCGGGAGGGAAGTGTGAAGGAGTTCTGAACATAGCTTACTCTGCTGCCACGCAGCGGCGCGTAGTAAAGTGAGGGAAGGGTCCTCCCCTAACTCCACTTTCAGTCCATCATCGGCCTCGAACGCTTCAACCGCATGTGGCGCGGGGCAGAACGATATGGAGGTGACTGGAGACGACTTTTGTGACGATTAGCATCGCTGTCTGATGAATACCAACTTTACACACCACTTCTTCGGGGCAGGGTACGATATCCATTGAGCAACAAACGGTGAGTTCCAGGTAGATGGCGTTGACGAGTAAAGAGGCGGAACTTCTTGCGTAGCAATACAGTACTCGTGTCCCGGAGCGAAATTCTGGGAGAACGCGATGCGGCGATGGGACAGTGATGAGATGGTGGGTGACTCTGAAAAAGATTTATTGGACCCCTAGACATTTTCTACTCAGGCTGAGACATTGTACGAGTAAATAGCTAGAATAATCTCGGCTTCTCGGCCAAGTGTGGCTTGCCAAAGTCGCCCCTGAAGTAGATGGCACTAGTCTGGGGTCTTGGGGCAAATCTTGGGGGGCAAGTTTGATCGCGTCAACTCCGACTTTCACATGAATTCCGTAGTACTCGTGACAAGCTTGGGCGACATCCAACTCAAACTTTCTAGGATCATGCCCCAAAGGCAAGTCTGGGCTCTTCGTTCCGTCCCATCGCACTCAACTCCATCAGACTTGCAAAAACTTTGCAGAGCTTGCCAAGAAGGCATACTATAATGGTGTAATATTCCATCGGGCCATCACTGTGCGTCCTCACGCCAGTCATGCGGGTGGTGTTTTGACGCGCTGGAACGCGTGCGTTTTGCAGGATTTTATGTCCAAGGAGGCGATCCGACAGGGCCGGACCGGGGTGGGACTGGCATGTACTTATTCTACGGTCCACGAGGGGTTCGAATATGCGTTTCCGACCAAAATTTGTTGCTGCGGCACGAGCGGAGCCAACCTTGAAACTCCGTATGCCTGTAGTTCTCGAAACGATCATCCTGCAACGCGCTGTACTACATACCGCGCTAGGGCGAACACAAATATTTTTCACTCGACTCGTTCGCACAGAGCGCAGCAATAGCAATAACGTTACTAGTTCTTCATGCCAGAAGACAAGCGCCAACGTCGCCGCCAAGCCGGTGCGAATCTCCAATCGAAGCTTCCCCCTTCTGCGCTTTATGGTTCCTACTCGTTTGAGTTTGAGCGGATGCCACCGACGATACCCTACGTAGAACGCCCCCCTTCCCTCCGCGGGCGTTAGTGTAATTCCGGTCACGCCTTCTTTATTTACATACTGAATGAATTTTCAGCTTGTTGAATCCCTCAACGATCCCCGCAGTACCGATAACATGTCTTCCTCCCACCGAACGTCAGCTTGGTTCTGGGCATGCCTTCTCTAAATATGGTACATGCTCGTCCAGGCTATGTCTGATTTGGATATTAAGGTTCCCACTCGGCCAATCGTCCGATACTACTGGCCCCACCTGTGAACCCCCTGGAGCTCACCGTATAAAAGCCCACTGTGCCCACGTTTATCGTGTCCCAAGTGCATCTAACTACATGGTCATCTGAGCCGAGCCTCGCTCTCAAATGTCACCCTTTGACCCGATTGCTGCGTTCAACGGAAAGATCCAATTTTCAACAGCGTATGATTGGGACTCGAACCAAGTAACATTCCATTTTCTTACGACGTATGGCAGGCTGCTCTGAGCACTCTGGCAGATCTCCAATTTTCTCCGCGACGTTGTCGAAAAACCGAGCGACTACGGTGCTTCATGTCGTAAAGCCGCTGGAATTCCGCTTGGAGGCTGGGGCCCAGTTTCCAAGCAGAATTCCAGCGGCTTTACGACAACATCCGTAGTCTTACTAGGTAGGTCAATTAACATCGCAAACACCTCCCCTCCTGACTAATACTTCTTCAATCCCAATGGACAAAGGTTCCTACGACCCACCCGCCGCAACAGTTTCTGCGCGGTGGGAACCCCCTTACCGTGGGACCAACTGAGCCCGTCAGTCGGACAGTTAACGATATCGCAGAAAGCTCCTTTGTCATATTCGACTTACTCGGCGCCTTTCTCTCGATAATGGGCCCAACACCTGCAAACGTGACGTTGAAAAACTTTTTTCCTGCTGCTGACAGTTGTTTTTGCTCGATGGTGCATTGCCTTGGCACGCGGTGTCTACACTAGGTCAAGTGTCTAGTTTTGCCACCGTCCTTGCTGGCCCATGTGACTTGAATATGGGCCGGCAAGGACGGTGGAAAAACTCGGGTGTATCTTCTGTGCTACTCATTAGATCCTTCACGGTGGCGGAGAGCCGACATCACGGGTTTATGACCAACCTTTGATAAGCCGCATGGCAGCGAATAAATCCCGGCGGATCCCGAAAGGGCTCTTCCTGATCGAAGCACTCGCGGTAAGTACCCACTCACGGGTATTTAAGTCCCAGCACCGAGCTGGAAGCACGTTCACCTCACGAGTACTCACCCCCAACTGCAACCACCGTATCAGAAGTCGTGCCCTAGCGCCAACTCCTCTGATAGGGCGTAACGGTGGTAGCTGGTACCCTAAACGGTGTTGGGAGGGAAGTGGTTGGGGTAGCGGCAACCCCTTGACGGGCTTTCGCAGGCTCGAAACCACATGCCCGCACCGTTCTCCCTCCCCCACCTCTGATCGTACTTTACAGGTGCTACCTTGGTCTGGTCCTAATCCTCGGAGAGGGACGACAGACAGACGAGTAAGTGGAGCAGTATGCCTGGCGCTTCCCAGGAACGCCGATAGGCAGCCCAACACTCTCCTCTTCGTACACAGACCGGGCCTAGACCTCCCACCTCTTCTGCAGCGCTGCAGGATGCAATCACCAAACCGTCAACTTACAAGACCCTTGTGAGAGAAGCGCATCACAGACATCTCCATGATGTCTTACACGAACTGTGCACGATATTCGGAGGGTTCTGCGAAGGATGTGAGGGCCAGCAGCGCGCCCAGCTTTGGGACCTGCGCCGAAACGTATCCTTTCTTGTACTGTTTAGGGTTCGCTGACTTATCTCCTAAGGGCGCTATAAACATGATTCTGATAGATTTACTAGGGACCCAATGCTTAAGCATAGTAGCTTCGGCACTGCATTTGCTGTCGAAGCTGCAACTTACTTTGATACATACAATGAAGTCAATTATTGAGAAAGAGGCCCCATGATTCCACTCTGTGACCCGAATTGTGTACAACTCATGCTTCCAGCTTTGGACAACGTAATCGTCATCCTTGGGAAAAGTTGGGAGAACAGTAACGAGGCGCCAATGTAATTGTGTATGAAAATTGATGAGTACTTTTGTACATCTGACTGCCATGTATAGCATACTGACTGGTCTGACGCACACCCGTCGTCTTACAATCACAAATCCGGGACCGTGTCTAAGGAATTTGTACAAGACGTCATGCTTGCCCGCAAACTGAATTGATGTTCATCATCCAGGTACGTATGGCGTAGCATAATGCAGCGAGCAGCGAGCTGACGTGGGTCGTTGCAGGTTCAAATGCTTTACGTCGAGTGCTTTGCAAATCCCAGCTCCGTTTGACGGTTGTCCTTGCAACCAGTGGTCCTTCTACATCAACACAGAGCTGGACGATTTTGGCGGCCTATATGTGGTTGTAACAACCTGATCTAACGAAGAAAGACACACTGGCAGTCGCACGTGAACCTGCCGATCGAGGAAATTCCTTGCGGGGGACAGAACGTTTGCTTGGAGCACACTACCTCCACCTGTGTGTACCGCGCTCAGTGTTGCACTTTCCGAGCTTACCTCTAAATCAGCACGATTGTTGAACCAAACAGGCCTCGAATTCACATCGTCTTCCGATTTTTCTCAGTTTTGCTATCGGGGCAGAATCTGTCTCGGTCATCAGCATTTCCTGCCGTACCATCGCAACCTACACCGAGTCCGACTTCTTACTACGAAACGGGGTGTGTTGATGTTCCCATTTGTGCCGGAGATCCTTGCAACCTTGGCGGGAAGCAACGATCCGGGTCAATGACGCTCTCGGGTGGCGTTTCGACTCGGGTGGTTCACAGGTCTGGGTTCAAGTTGCATCCTGATCAACAGGTGCCACGGGTTACCCATGTTTAACGGCTTAAAGCTTGTGTGCGTGGACTTGTCGATGAACATTGTAGAGTACACACGTTTACTTGTTTTCAACTTGGTGGCACTGATTACTAAGATCTGGGGGTGATTACCTCAGCCTGAACGACAACGAGCACACTGCCACCTTCGTTTTTCCCCCACTGTCACTGAAGTGAAATCAGAATATACGTGAGGTTGCAAGACAACCACATTTTTCCTACACACCGATATCATTGACGATAGACCGTGCGATACTATGAGAAGGCCCTGCGAAGAGCATGATCCACAAATGCTTTTGTAGTCAGGGGTTAAAATACCTTTTTTGGATACGTCGTTCACGTCAACGCAGGACGTCAACTTCGACCCGCCACTTCCCCACCCGACATGGACTCCGTCGTACTGGAGACGAGCTTGGGCGACATTCAACTCGAACTTTACTGGGATCACGCCCCAAAGGCGAGTCCGGATATGCCGTTCCAACCCTATCGCACCTAACCCCACTTTACAGACATGCAAAAACTTCTCAGAGCTCACCAAGAAAGGTTACTATAACGGTGTGATATTTCACCGGATCATTGCCGTTCGTTGTTTCCCTGAAAGTGCCAGTCGTGAGGGTGGTGTGTTGATATGCATGCTTGTGTTTTGCAGGACTTCATGATCCAGGGAGGCGATCCGACGGGGACGGGCCGAGGTGGGACCAGCATATACGGGCAGCGATTGTATGTCTCCTCATTTTTCTCTCCTCGTCTTTGAAACCAAACGACCTTGTTTTTCTCGCAGTGAAGACGAAATACATCCTGACCTTCGTTTCACAGGCGCAGGTATCCTCGCCATGGCCAATTCAGGTCCAAACACCAACGGTACGTGGATGATTCCTCCTTAATCAGTTCGAGCATCACCCATTGATGCGCTGCACACCAAGGCTCCCAGTTCTTCGTCACCCTCGCACCAACGCCCTATCTCGATAACAAACACACCATCTTTGGACGCGTGAGCTCGGGGATGCGGGTCGTACAGCGGTTGGGTGCTGTCGCGGTGGACGCGCAGGACCGGTACGTCTGTGTTGTTGTCGCATGACAGACGTGGGTGCTGAGTGAACACCTGTGGTTGTATCTAGACCGAAAGAGGACGTCAAGATTCATAAAGCACGGACAATTTAATTCGGTAGAGCGAGCGCGTTGAAGCGTGGTGACGCACCCTTCAAGAGTGTTGCATTATTCTGCTTTGCAAAGAGAGGCGGGGACGGTGTCGGTGTTTGGTGGAATTACTATGGCTCTCTTTTACCTAACGGAAGCTTCCAAAAAGATATCGCCGAAGCCTGTACTATCAACCTGGGTGCGATTCCCGAATAAAGCCTGGATTCCAGGTTATTGGGTGCGTAATGGACGACGACGGAGATCGATACCAAACCATGTGGAGCGAAATTGACCGTTCCCTATCCGGGCGACTTTCGAACGGATGGTGCTATTGCAAGAAAACAGCAAGACTCTGATCAAGATTATCGAACAGCAACTTCGAATTTTACTTTCCCTGAAAAAACTCTTCCGATATGGATTCTATCTTACTTGAGACGAACTTCGGCGACATCCGACTTAGGATGACGCCCTCATGGCAAATTCGAGGACGCCCTGATCGTGACAATCACTCCACACCTAACCCTACCTCCTGACGCATCCCACAAGCATGCAAAACTTTGCAGAGCTCGCCAAAAAAGGGTACTACAACGGTGTGATATTTTATCGAACAGTTGCTGTACGCCCTCGTTTGCAAAGGCCCAGTCGTGCATGTGGTGTTTTGACACACGCATTCGTTTTGCAGGATTCTATGATTCACGGAGGCGATCCGACGGGGACGGGTCGAGGTTGGACGAGTATATACGGACGGAAATTGTACGTCTTCTCGTTGTCCCTTGTCCCGCCATTGTTCACCGTTCGTTTTTACAGTGAAGACGAGATCCATCCCGAACTCCGGTTCACCCACCCAGGCATCCTCGCCATGGCCAATTCGGGTCCAGGCACCAATGGTGTGTGAATGATTCATTGCTTTGAGCTTTCAAATCGGTTCGAGCATCTGACTCGGACGCGTCCTACACGAAGGCTCCCAATTCTTTATCACCCTCGCGTCAATGCCCCACCTCGATAACAAGTACACCATATTTAGGTGCTCGATCTCGGGGATGCTGGTCTTACGGAGGTTGGGCGCCGTCGCGGTGGATACGGAGGGTCGGTACGTTTATTTCTTGTCCCCACGACTCACGCGTTGGCGATGTGGACGCTGACCGAACATTGACCGTTGCATCTAGGCAGAAAGAGGAGGTCAAGATTCATAAAGCGTGGACAACCTAATTTTATAGGGAAAGCGTCTCAAGGCATGGTGACGCGTCGTCAAAAAAACAGGCGATGGGAAGGGGGAGACGCGTCCTTGGAGCATCACCAACCCTGTTTTGCATTTGCAAAAGAGACGAAGACGACGTTGGTGCTATAGCTCTCTTTCTCCCCCACTGGGAGCTTCCAAAAAGGTATCGATGGACCATGTACTATGACCTGGATGCGATTCCCGAACAAAACTTGGAGTTCGCGTTTCTGGATTTACGTACGTTGCAAGACGACAGCGATCACCATCCTGTGGAGCGAAATCGAACCCGATCCGTATGGTCTAGGATACTTGTCCCCAGCTCTTTGGATCCAAACTTCAAGTGACTGTCCGCAACACACAAACCAAGAATACATAATTTACCGGCTGTCGATACAAGTATTAAGGTATATTCGGGCCCTGTCTGATTGTTCCAAGCGAAGAATCACAGAGCGTGCGATGCGGTCTTATTCAAGGATTCGTCGGAAATGGATCTCGGTTGGGTGCCGAACAAAACGAGATCACGACCATCAAATTCTGTTTCCCCAGGACCACCCCACACTATATCCCAAAGTTGGCTGTGCGTCATTTCCAGACCTGGCTAGCCATTACAAGGCAATTGAATCTTTTATTATTATTCTGCGGGGACAATGCGAAGTAAGTACCCCTGTTCAGAAATCTCGCGCATTAAAACTCAACCAACGGAAATGAATGTCATATTAGTACTACATAAGTACATGTTGGCAAACTTCGTCAACTTTTTTTTTCCGATCAATCCAGCTTTGCCCCCTGGACTCTGATGGTTGCAATTTGATTTGGAAAGGGTACGCCTCGATCTGTCAAGGCAGGGTTCGTCCAGGTTGATTCCGTGTACACCAATCTCACAACCTCCCACGTCATTGGTTCTGAATCCAGGTAAGATCTTGCCCAACCGGCCACAGAACGCCCCAAATTATTGATCGGATTGGCCGCCACGGTGCGCCCATATGACTCATCTCGGAGGAGACAACATTGTGAGGACTAAACAATTCTGGTGAGTGCAAGTCTCCTATGTGAACGAAAAGTCTACCGATGACAATTTACATATCCAGAGTGAAACGTTCTGTTAGCGCATCCTCACCGTGGTTTGAGTTGTCCACCAATGCTGATGTAAACACAGGAGCAATCTAGACTTGGTCCATGACAGTATTACCCGTGTTTGGAACCTCCAACTTCAACGTACGCCTTTCCCATGAGATATACTCGCATATGTCCCGACCATTGCGTCGAGGGCTTCGGTGGAGTGTCACAGAGCATGTGATGATCTTATTTTCTACTTCGAGGTTCGGAGACCGCCGCGCGTTATCTTTACTCTGTTCCCTCCGATCAATTGGAATTTCCTATCACGATGGGTGGGAATGGGGACTTGGAAAGGGTGCGTAGCCATTGATTACGCCAGTGTGGAAACGAAGATATAAGGCTGAGGCTCATCCGCACCTTTTTCATCAGAGCCCCACATCTGAGTCTCACATAGTATCTCCTCTGACCATAAAGCAATGACTGGCATCACCGACGGGAATTATCGTATCCGACTTGCTGCCGACCCGAGCCCATTGGTTGGCATAGACTCTGGTGGTAGAGTCGAAGCGCCCGTCGTCACGAGGGGCAAAGACGAAATTGTACACCTGTTTGCCTTCCTATATGATGGAACGATGTACTAATTGAATGTTGACCTTCGTACAGTGGTTCATCCGTAAGGTGGAAGAAGGAAAGTTTGCTTTAGCCATAGAAGCACTTGGACGCCCCAAGTACTTTGTCCAAGATGCAGGTAAAAATGTGGTTGCAGGCGAGATGCCCCCTTCGACTCCGTGGGTCATTGAAGGAACGGATGGCGGGCCCTACAGGTTCGTACCTCGACCCATTTTTTCATTGTTGACGTCCAAATAAATGTACCAGGATTCAAGCACCCGGAGACTTTCTTCCGCCCAGAGTCTGGACTGTTGATACGCCCAATGAAGACGGGTCCCCCGTACGGAGCGTCTACCGATGCCGAGTTATTGATCCTCACACGTATTATGCCACAGGTTATTCTCAAGGCCCTCCGGCTCAACCCCGAGGTTCCGGAAAACCAGAAGTGGTACATCCTTCGCGTCCTTCCTGAGTAGAAGGTCGCGCAAGGCACAGAACGATTTAGCAAGGAAACCATTGTATGAGTCTCAGACGAGGGAAGCCACAGTTGTCGTGTACTGCATTGAATCCGAAATCAATTATGGCGTGGAGTGGTTGAGACGTGAATTTGCGATCCAGCAAGATGGAAGTATCCCCACGAATTCGATAATACATGTAACATTGCGCATCTGCGAGCACACGGAACGGTATTCGGTTTTCTTGATAAAGCAATTCTACTCATCATTCTTCGAGTTGTTCCTTGTCCTTTTCTTACCACCTCCCACTGCACCATCAAACACGTCGAACATCATCTTCAGTCAGCCAGCCTTGCTCACCGCGTGAGAACCGTTGACCTCCATTTACCTTTCCTCCAAGGTTCGCATCCGTCGCCTCGGCTTGGAAGTAACTGGCAGTCTAGTCTATGCGCGACAAGATGTAGCGGGAAGTTTTCGAGCCACCTCCCCTGTCTCGCCGTTTGCCCTGACACATGGTGACAGACTCTGCCAGTGAGTGCCGATGCCGCGCGGTGGATGCAGAGGATCGATTCTTATAGGCAGAGCGTTTCAAATTGCAGTGGTGACACATCGTCAAAAGAACAGACGATGTGAAAGGAGGAGACGCATCTTTCGAGCGTCACCCTGTTTTGCTTTTGCAAAAGAGGTGAGGATGACGTTGGTGTTCGGCGTGCTCGTCGTGGGACTCTCTTTCTCCCCCACTGGAAGCTTCCAAAAAGATATGGATGAACAATGTACGTATACTATAAATTTGGATGCGATCCTCAAATAAAACTTAGAATTTGGGTTTTTGGATGTACGTACGTTGCAAGATGACGACGACGACGAGGGGGATCAAATCATGTGGAGCGAAATTGAACCCGATCCGTATGGTCTAGGATAATCGTGCCCAGCTCTTTGGATCCAACTTCAAGTGACTGTCCACAACACATATAAATTACCGACTGTCGATACAAATGTTATCTACTATACCTCGCCCATGATGGATACACAAGTATCAAAAGTACCAGTCTAACGTTTCCAAGAAAATGAAATGTCCGTCACCCAAGTTACCACTAGTCTATACCTGGACCTAGGCCTCCGCCAGCGTCTTCTCGCTTCCCTCCGCATCCTTGATCTTGCCACTGTATACCGTCTTGCGTTCCACCGAGTACTCACGCAAGAACAGTGTCAGAATCAGGGCCAGGCCAGCCAGCCCCGTTTCCACCATCCATGTCGTCGCGATCGAACGCGCCCACGCGTGGAGTACGGCATGACGAAGGGTGATGTCCTGTTGGGTTCAAACACTGTCAGTCAACGGATGATGACAGACAAACACAGCAGCACACCTTAATCAGGTGGAATTGACCAATGTTTTCGTTGAGCGTGGCAAAGTCACTTCCGAGTCCAAGGCTCTCGACATTTGGGATGGCAGCGAGTTTCCCGGGAAGCACGCTGGCGATGACCGCTTCGCCAACCGCGAGTCCTACCGCAGAACCCAGCACGCTGAAAACGACCATCCTTGTTGTCAAATAATACAAGCGAGAACAAACGGTTGCTTACCGGAGGAACATGTAACCACTCGTCGCAGTAGCCATGTCCTTTGAAGGCATCGCTGCCTGAAGCGCCACGATCGGAATCTGGTATAAAAAGCCCGCGCCGATGGCCGCGACCAGGGGGAAAAGTTCTTGTTCGGCACTTTGGATCGTTCAGCATTGCAAATTAATGCCTTGAGAGGGGAAACCGTACATGGTCGAGTTGTAATCCAGCATGATCATAAGACCCGTGCCAATGGTAAGCAACGCGCTCCCGAACCAGATCGCCGGGCGGTTCTTCCCCATCCTTGAGGCAACGAATCCGGAAATGATGGAGACACTGGAAGACCCGAGTATGAAAGGGAGCGATCTACATGCAAAGAATGAGCGAGCTAGAAGTTCAAGAGCAAGAGAAATACACACTTGATTCCTGCGCCGGTAGCAGAAGCCCCGAGTACTGAAAAAGCAAAATCAGATCTTATGTTCCCCAAGAAAGTCGAAATGAAGAACCTTGGTAAAACAAAGGAAGGTAACTAATATTAAAGTCAGCATGATATTTCTGTCGTAGAAATCGTTGTGCTCACAATATTGTTGGAATGAAAACGGTACTGTAAAGGAATGCAGTGGCTAAGAGACAGGTAGTGGTTCGTGTCTTCGTAGTTTATGTAAAAACTACGTGTGAACCTCAAGCTAGAGACTCACTTTAAATAAACGAGGTGGAAGGATAGCTACACGTTTGGTGAATGCTTCGTGAACTCCGCCGAAAACAAGTAGAGTAACCCCCATGACAAGTGGGACAATTGTCCACGGTTCTTTCCCTTTGACGAGGTAAGGTATCAACACGTCAACAGTGACATAATGGACTGACAGCTTTCCTGGCCAAAGTTCAGCCCTATTAGGAGGAAAACAACGCCTGCAACCAGACAGAGAAGTCCGACAAAGTCAAGTTCGGCGATCTGTTCACGAAGCAGGCGCTTCGGAGGTGGGTGAACGTTGAGAAATATAAAGAGCAGTGTCGCTGCAATGCCACTGATAGGCCTGGAGCTTCGTGGTCAGGATGTTGGACCAAAGACATTGTAACGAGCACGTACAAGTTGATGAAGAAACACCATCTCCACGAGACATGTTGTGCCAGAGCCTTGGTCGATTTAGTCGTTTTCACAGACATTTCAAAAATATAGCCTTACGCCACCAAGAAGCGGTCCAGCCACACTGTTCGACACAGCGTTAGCGGACTCGAAAGGCGAATCTTTCGAGAAGGCCAGCACCTTGCAATACCATAGGTAGCACCAAGTAAACCACCATAACGTCCTCGGCTGCACGACCGTTCAAGAATTAGCTAGATCGGGATATGGACACTCGAACCTTTCCGTGCTTACTCTTTCAAGGGGACAATATCCGAGATGGTGATCAATGAGAGTTGAGTTAGACCACCACCTCCAATACCTTGGAGTGCCCTGCACGCGATCAACCAAGTCATATTCTGCGCCGCACCACAAAGTGCGGATCCGATCTGGCAGGGTAAGAATGAGAAAAGCGATCAGACGTCCAATCTGGGGAAACAGACCAAGAACACGAATATACATGAATAAAGGAGTGGCTTTCGCCCTAGTGCATTCGTGATGAACGTTTTCTGCATGCGTCGTCAGAAAAAGATACTCACCAAACATATTGGACAGTTTTCCGTAAAGAGGGCTGAACGTGCCTGCTGCGAGCAAGTATGCACTGTAGTG
>JBBPMO010001089.1:2417-12633 GCA_038090315.1 Xanthoconium stramineum
AGGAGTCATGCCAATTCTCTAGCAAAGGTGGATGTGAACTGTGGGCCTCTGTCAGATATCAGAGAATCATGGAGTCTGAATCATTTGAACACATGGTGAAGGAAAACTTTGGCTACTCTGGCTGCATCTATGGTTTTTGAGCAAGGGATGAGAATTATCCCCTTCATAAGGCTGTGGTTGACCACAACCATCAATGAGTCATGTCCATTTGAGGGGGGTAGGTCCATGATCAGATCAACTGAGAGCTGTTTGAAGGTTTTGAAGGCTTGAAGTACCAGTGGGTCTAACTAGGAGAAGGCCTGAACTTTTCAAGCCAGAGCCAGGTCTAACGCCTGAATGACAATGGGTTCTGAGCATATGGCCATCTTCTGATTGTCCTGGGTGGTGTCTACATGATCTCACCTGGATAATGTGTCTGCAGGGGCCATTTTGGTTCCTGGAGTGACCTCCCATTGCAGATCAAAGTCCTGGAGGAAGAGGGACCATCTGGCTTGTTGTCTGGACAACTTTTGAGGATTTTTGATATAGGAGAGATTTTTGTGGTCGGTGATGATGGTGACAGGATGTGTGGTTTCTTGGAGATATTGGCACCATTCCTCCAAGGCTGATTACTGCAAGGAGTTCTTGGTCATAGATGTCGTAGTTGCACTGGGCAGAGGAGAAGGTGCAGGAGAAGTAAACACAGGGGTGCAGATCTGAGTTTTCATTTGCTTGCATGAGTACAGCTCCTGCTGCCAACAGTGATGCATCAGTCATGATGAAGAACAGACAAGTCATATCTGGGATTCAAAGGACTGGTGCAGAGGAGAAGATATGCTTGAGACATTCAACAGCTCCTTGTTGAAGTCAAGTCCAGACCCAGGGTTCCCCTTTTCAAGTGAGCAGGTTAAGAGGGGCAACGATGTTGGAGAAATCTGGAATGAATTTCCTGTAAAAGTTTGCAACCCTGGTGAATGACCAGATTCCCTTGACTAAGGTGGGGTTTCCACTCCTTTATGGCTTTCAACTTTCTTTTGTCCATCTTGATCTCTCCCTGTCCAATAATCATACCTAGGAATTTCATATGATGAGCATCAAATGTGACTTGGAGAGTTTGATTGACAGTCTGTGTTTCTGGAGACATTGAAGTACTTGTCAAGTGCATTCATGATGGAGGGCAACATCATTTTTGGTGTGGATTCCCAAGTTGTCCATGTAAATCTTCAGCCACTTCTTCCTTAGCATATCTGTGAAGATGTGGTTCATGAACACCTGGAATGTGGGAGGAGCATTGCAAAATCCAAAGAACATGACGGTGGGTTCAAAGAGTCCCATAGGGGTGATGAATGCAGCCTTCCACTGATCCTCTTTTCGAATGCAGATGTTGTTATACCCCCATTGGATGTCAAACTTGGTGAACAGGATGGACTCCTTCATATCATTGATAAGTTCTGGGATGAGGGGGAGTGGGTAGGCATTCTGGACAGTGTGGGAGTTCAGGTAATGATAGTCCTGGCATGGGTGTAAACTCCCATCCTTCTTAGGCACAAAAAAGAAGGAAGAGGCTTGGGGGAAATTTTGAGGATACAATTCATCCAGTTCTGAGGTGCTCTTCAACAAAGTTCTTACAAGTCTCCATTTCTGCCAGGTTGAGAGAGTAGACCTTTGCGATTTTGGGAATGAAGTCAGGGCAGAGTTTGATGGTGTGATCATAAGGGCAGTGAGGAGGGAGTTGGTCATGGATTTTCTTGGAGAAGACATTAGTGAAGTCTTTGCACCATTCTGATATGACTGGTTCTCTTGCTTGGGCAGTTTGGATGATCTGGGTGGAGATAGTAGTCTTGTTGATTGACTCTCCTCTAAGCCAGGCTTCTCATTTGTGCAGCCTACTGGAGATCTTCTGATCTGCATATAGGCCTAGCCAATGCAAGAGATATCATTGGGGTATGTATTCTGAGGGTGCAGAACTTGGGAACTTGGGAATGGAGATGGTGTTCAATATCCAGTCCATCTTGGGGTTCCATTTGTGCAACCAGGGCATCCCTAGAATGACTTGTTGTCGACCCAAACTGAGGACCATGAGGTCAGTGCTGTTACAATTATCTATTTTCCTAAGACCACTCCCAGTCTTTTTCCTAGTAATCCTCTTCCCCTGGATCAACCCCAGAATCTACAACCGAGAACCGACTTACGTCTTTAACATTGGTGACCTGTCCCTTTATTGCCCTAGTGGACACCCTTGTGTTCCAACTTCTCCTTCTGCTCTTCTCCTACCATTTGGAATACCATCACGTTATACCTTGGGCCTTATCCACAGACCCTTCATTTACCTTCTTTGGCCTTCCTTGATGATGCGGCCTTTGGACTCATGTGACCACAGACCCTTTGTTTATCTTCTTTGACCTTCCTTGATGACATGGCCTTTGGACTCATGTGACCTTCCACTCGGTTCCTCGTCACCCTACACAACTGCCTCATCTTCATTCCACAAGCTTCCTTTACTTTCCATCTAGACACTGTCCCCGTCCCATTCCAGTACTTATAGCTAGCCTAACTCTTTCTCACACCCTTTCTTTCTTTTCCTCATATTTCTTCTATGCATCCACATGGCATCTACTCTTCATAGCCCTTCCCCATCATACCCTGTTCTCTCGCATACTCAGTATCTCTGCAATCTATTGTTCTCTTATCAAACACTTGTCCGTCTGACAACTCTCCTCGACTCTAGTCCACTTAGCCCACCAATCAGGTCTGTCTGACCTATTCGTTACCTTGAACCCTTGACCCTAGCCCTAGTCCATTCTACGTGGAACTGTGGCGCTCTCTGAGCTAACCTTGAACCCTAGACCCTGATCCTGAGGAAAGCATCTCTTTGTGAGTACCTCCCTCAGAGAACACCTAGTACCTTGACCCCGTCACTTGAACCCCAGACCTTGATCCTGAGAACATAGTGTCTCTTCTCATCCCATTCGAACTTCTTCTCTTCACAACCCTGACTCAGTGTTGCTTCCACATAACAAGTGCTTTCCTTTGAGTGGGAGAAGAGAATTTTTGTGTAAGCTTTCCATCCAATGGTTCCCTTGACATTGGCAGTTCCATCAACATTATATGCACAGATGGGCTTGGGAAGATGATGCAAGGGGAAGTTTGCTTTGGACAGGAGACCGACGTCAATGAAATTTCCAGTGGCACCACAGTCGATGAGGGCAGTGGTTTCAATGATTTGAGTTCTAGTAGCTAGCTTGATAGGGAGATGAATGGTTCATTCATTGGGCAAAGCTACTAATACATGGGATAGGTCATGGAAAGAAGACATTGAAGCAACTTCCCGAATTAAAAACCCTCATTGTCAGAGGTGGTGGTGGCAGCTGCTATGTCTTCTTCCTCATCTTCATAGCAGATTTTCAAAGTCTGGAGGATATCTTCGGTGGTCCTGCCCTTGTTGGTGAGGTTCTGGATGTAAGCATCAATGAAGGTGATGGGAGTGATGGTGGCAGTGGTGGGTGTGGAGGAAGAGGAGGTTTCGGCATTTCTGACTAGTTGGGGGGCAATTGTTTCCTTTGGGTTTTCCTTGGGTTTGGGAGGATTGACGTTTATTTGCGCTATATCCTTTTTTGTGGCATCTAAAACAGAGTCCTTCTCTGATGCAGCAAGCTCAATCAGCAGGGGAGAGTTTCTTCAAGTGAACCGCATCCACATCCATGGCATCCAGATCTCTAGTGGAGTGCAAGTTGGAGGAGAAGGAGGAGAGGGGTAAGCCATATCCTTTCTTGAGAGTAATGATGTGAGCCTGTTGTTTGTGGAAGTCAATGGCTTTTTCCATTCATGCTTTCAGGGTATTGGGAACCTTTTCCATGGAGTAGATCATGGTGGCGATCTGAATGTCTAGTCCTTTGGCAAACAGTCTTTGGACTTCAGGAGTGTCTCCTGCCTGGAATTGTGCAACAAGGTTTAGGAACTCAGAGAGGTATGCCTGGAATCCATCGTCCTTCCTGGTCACCACTTGTTTGAGCTTGTTAAGTTTGTCCCTAGCCATTTCAGCTTGATGGTATCAGTAAAACAGAGAGGCAAAGGCCTCTGTTGCTTTGTTAAAGGTTTTGTCAACAGTTTTTATGTTTGCATCTGCCAAAATATTGAGCCATGTTTCTGCAAAGTGGCCTCCTTGTCTCTTGCTCATTTTATTGAGCAGGATTACTGATTGGGCATCATCTGTGGTGTACATTGATGGGTTAACTGCGAAGTATGCTTTCATAGCTTTTATCCAACAAACAGCATCTTTGGTTTTTCCAAAAAAGTCTGCAGGGAGTGCTGCTTTGATTTCAGTGGTGTTGGTGGTGGTGAACATTGGGTTTGCTGGGGGTGGTGCAGGATTGGTGGGAGGTTGTGGTGGTTGGGCAGTGGGAGGAGTTGCAGTGGTTACTAGGGGGGTGACAGGTGGCAAGGGGTTGATTACTGGGATGCTGGGTTGTGAGCTAGAGGGTGGCAGGAAGGCAATGCATTTGGGTGGCGAGGGCAGGGATGCTGGGTTGGCCATGTATTGATGTCCTAAAACTCTTTTTGAGGATAAGGAGGGGTCTAGTGGGGTACTGGGTCTAGTGGGTGACTGTGTTCAAGGGGTGACTGCGAGGTCCAAAGGGTTCTGGGATGTTTCAATTTCTTCCGAGTCATCAGGAGCTCAAAAAGCTTTCTTGGGGGGCTGGGGGAAAATCTTGGATAGGCTGGGATGGTCCTGCTTCTAGATAGAAGGGACAAGAAGAGATTCTTGTTTTTTTGTTATGCAAGTCAACAGACTTGCATTGAGGGTCATGGGTTTACTTACTCTGAGGGAGGTACTCACGAAAAGACACTGCATCCTCAAAGAAGTCTCAGGATGGAGAACAAGGAGCAAGGGAGGTAAGACACAATCAAACAGACTGTGGATTGCAAGACTGATGCTGTTTAGTGTTTGAAAGTCCGGTCTAGTCCGGTTTTTTTGCTATTTTAGGAAAGACCGGTCCTAGACCGGTTCTAAAATGGAAGGGGGACGTCCAAAACCGGACTGGACCGATCAAAAGCGGTCCTAAACAGTCTTTTTGCAATCTTAGGACCGGTCTAAACCGGTCTTTTAAAGATCGGTCTTTATATGGGTGATGACATCATAATCAGACTTAGGGGTCGCGGAGGAGGTTATAGTACCGACCCTTGGCTACATTTAGAGCGTTTGATCATGTGATTTGGCCCAGAAATGACTGAGATATACACATTTCCGGGTGACCAACAAACAGTCTTTTTTGGTCTTGGTCTTGTTTGGTCTTAGTCCAGTTTGGTTGCAGTCTTTTGCCAGTCCTAGGACTGGACTTTCAAATACTATTGTCAGGTACAGCTGTTTCACTGCTCAGGTTGTCTGGCTCCTCTGGAGCCTGCTTGGATGAGTTTTTTTCTCCCCTTCACTCCAACTGTTTTCAACACATTCTGATACATTTCTAGACTTCTTTGGCCAGTTTCCAGCATCCTCAATGCTTCCTGGTGCTCCCTGCCACTTGCAAAATGTCCATCTTGGCACCAGTAAGCTTGTTTTTGGTGCTCATCACTCCTTTTCTCTCCCCCTTAGGCTTGATGCTTGGGGGTTTATCAGGTTGTTGTGCAGGTCCATCAGGTAGTGGAGGTGGCTCTGGAGGACACTCTGGTATGTCATCATATTGGAATTATTTCATATTAGGTATTTACTGATTATATAAGCTATATTTACATTACACCATAGTACTTTTAGTTTTACTTAGTGACTTACGGAGTATTCTACAGGTTTACAGTGCTATTCAATAGCCTATTTCAATACATCATTGATTGTTTTATTGCACTGATCATTTTTGTCAGCCCTAGTTGATGATTGCCAATGCACCAATGCACTCAATCTCTCCCCTTTGATTGTGTCACCTCAATGTGTTCTCAACCTCTCAACCTTATCCTGGGTGTCTTGGCTTGCCATTACCACTTCCCTGTCTATCCCTGTGTCTGTGCTTTCAAGTGCAAAGTTCCCATTTTGTTTGGTGGGAGTACTACTTACCACCTAGGTTGACATGGATGTGGATGGAGTCATGCACTGCATTGTACAGCATGTCAGATGGTTCATGTGGTTCACCTTTCTTGCCCTCACCCATGCACTGTTACCCTCACCCTCACTGTTGCTCTGCTCTGCTGCCCTTCTCAACCCCATCTCACCCTCCTCTATCACTCTCCATAGTTCCATGGGACATGGTGCTGTTGCTGAAAAACAATATCATAACATGTGTAGTTGCCCATGTTGTGACGTTGTTCTTTGCTGTCACCCTTTGTTACAATTTTCTTCCTTTCTCATGTATTCTTCCTTGTCTCTGTAGTACAATTTCCCTACTTCCACTTTGCTCCTTCACACGAGGAGACCCACCACTACTTACTCGCCTTCCTGTCATACTCCTCCTCATTTATCATTCCTCTCTAGCTTCCTATCTTATCACAGGACTGTCTCCCTCCTTGATTATCTCTCTCATGGTAGTCACGTTTCCCCTACATTCCACCAAGTTCTACGACCTTCTACTTAGGTAATCTGTAGCACTTAAATACCTGCTCAGCCTGTATCTCTCTCTTCATTCTTGTTCTACACAATCACAGCGTCAGTCTTACAAATCCGCAATCCATCTGATTGTGACCTTGTCCTCTTGTCCCCTGTTCATAACCTTAGTCTTACTTTGAGGACGCAGTGTCTCTTCGTGAGTACCTCCCTCGGAGTAAGTATCATTGACCTCGACGTAAGTCTGTCGACTCACATAACACCCTTGCCCTTGCTCTCACCCCAAACTGCAGCCTAAGCTTTGAGCTGGGCCAAGCTGAGCTTGAGCCCCCACTGACAGCCTGGCTTGGATTTTTTCCAAGCCAGGGCCCTTGAAAGCCAAGCCCAAACTGGGGCTTTTGAGCCAAGCCAGGCCATGCACAACACTACTGGTGGAGATCATCAGACAGGTCCATGATATCTTGCATCATAAATTCACCAAGTTCTTTTTTGCACTTTTCCAACTTTTTCTAGTCTTGTAAACTGACCTCAAAATCAAAGAAGTCAAAAAGAACTGAAAAGCCACAAAAAGTTTGGCATTTCAGACCTCTTATTGTATCATGCATGGACCAAAGTGCAAAAAGCTAAAAAAAGTACAGGTATTACAAATAACATGCATAAACATAGGTTTGAAAAGCCAAAATAACTGCAATAAGTACAGAAGGCATGGCTTTTGATGCCATCATGACCAAGCTTATCAATCAGAATGTTACCATCCCTACCAGGAAGTCACAGGCATTCTCCACTATGGTTGACAGCCAACTGTAAAGGTGTGACAGAAACTCTTTTCTGACTCCACAAACTTCCATAGGATGACAGGGTCAACCTGTAACTGGGGCCTACCACAGGTATACCCCTGGGTACTGGAGACTGACCCATATCCATACCCATGATTGTCATGTTGTCACAACATGTTGCTGGTTGTTGTTGTCATCATCAAGACAAGGAAGATGGAGGGAGAGACAGTGAGGGTGCATTGTCATGTTGATGTTGATGTTGCATCATCAGGGCATGTTGCCATGTCATTGTTGTGGGGTGGGAGAGGACAAGGGAGAGTGAGAGGGGGGCATGTTGTCATTGTTGTTTTCATAGTTGTTATTGTCATGTCATTTCATTGCATGTAAAAGAGGAAGGGTGAGGATAAGGTGCTGTTATCACTGTGTTGTCATTGTTGTTGCATGTTGAGTGAGGCTCAGATGGGTGAAGACAAGGAAAGGAGGAAAAGTCCCAGGTCACTGAGTAAATCAGAATGAGGGAGTTGAAAGTGTTACATGAAAGGAGTTTGCTGACTGGAGTGGCTTGGATGATCTCATAAGGGAGGTGCTCACATAGAGAGGCAATGTCCTTAGAGATACAAGCAGACTAGGAGGCAACAAAGGGAACTCAAGGCAAGACTTGGACACAGCAAGATACCTTGTATTGCATAGAATAAGTGTAAGGAACAAATACAGCAGCAAGTGAATATAAGTACTATGGGACACGTCAGCATAGAATGCAATGGAACATCGTAGAACAAGATGAGTCAGAGGGGACATGGAGATAGTGTGAGAGAACTATCTAGGGAAGAAAGGACTGTCCATACGAGTCATAGTAGCAAGTGGTGAGCATAGTAATAATCAATCAGTGAAGCCTACCCCAATTAGGATGAGAAGAGCAGAATAGGAATGGGGGTAGAGACACCCTCAGGGAAGGGTGTGAGAGAGAAGCAACAGGACCCAACGTGAAAGTATAGTGGTCCTCTGTAAATGTAGTAAGTCCAAGGGGAAGGAGATGACAATGTGATACACATATGAGAAAAGAACAACCGTCTAAGTAACTGACTGTAACAGAAAGGAGGGGAAGGGAGGGAGATGGCAAGGGTGTGTTGTTGTTGTTGTCATGTCAAGGGTGAGGTGGATGAGCAATTGTGCTTGATGAAACATGGTGGGGCCAGCAGACAAGTGCTCATGCTTGATGTGACCTGAGCAGTTGCACTCAAGTATGAATGGAGGGTGGAGGCAGTTGCACTTGAAAAGGGCATGTAGGAGTGACAGCCAAGTGGTCACATTCAAATGGACATGGTTACAGTGGGGAATGAGTGGTCAGGGTCAAATATACACAGTTGGAGTGGGAAGGGCACAGTGGAAGTGGGGAACAATGTTGTTGTTGCAAGGCAGCTTGGGATGAGGACAGGGAAGAAGCAGAGGATGTGTTGACAGCCACATAGCCACCTGTATCCATACCTGCTGAGTGGGAGTGTTTAAGTCATGATGGACAGGTGAGATAAGTGGTGAATACAGGAGTCAATTACACTGTAGAAGGATTTGGGGGAGTGGGGAAGACAGGCTTGGGTGGTGAATTCACATACTAGTCATGCTTCTTGCTGGCATTGGTGTTGTTGTTTTTACTGTCACTCTGGAACAACATCTTCAGTTATGCCTTGAATGTGCTAAGGTTTCTGATGGCCTGCCATGAATTTGGCAAATAACAATCAACAAGTACATTGGTTTTAACATCTCAAATGTATACTGACTCATTGGACTCATGTCCCTCCTTGACCATGACATTTCAAACTTTGAACTCATCCTTCACCTTGATCATGGTCCTTCTGAGGTGGGTACAACTTTTCTCTCCATTTGAATGTTGCAACTCATGTCCCACACATATATACCTCAACTGTGCTCTTTCAAAGATAACTGCTTCTCCCCTGCCTCTGTGCTGCCTATTCAAGCACTATTGCTCATTACTGGTGTCAACCCATGTTGTGCTGAGCAACATAGCTTATCTTCCCCCTTGACTATGTTGCTTCAAGCATGTATGCTTGAGTTCTACTATGAGATTCAAGCACAATTGCTCAGCACCTTCCCTAACTACATTTTTAAGCTGTGCTGCCTTATAAATACAATAAACTTGCGCTCCACCTCCAATGTGGTTCTTTCAAGCCAGGAGCAGCTGCTCATTTGCTGTATTTTGGAACCTTTTCATAATCTACTACCTACTTTTTTCTGAGCTGTGAGCTGCAGAAAGGTCCCTCCCTGGCCAGAGCTGGCCAGAGAGTATTCCAGCTCCTCCAGTTTTTTATACTTCCAGAACTTTGGTAACTGATTTTAAATAAATATATGCTAGTAATCATAGTATACAATATTCTAATTGAAGTTCACATTTGTATTTATAGTGGTTTTCAAAAGTCTGGGAAAAAACCCTCCAAAAAAGTCAATTTCAGAAAAGGACACTGGGAGTCCATGGTTGGTTCAACCTGCTAATGTCAGCATTGTTGAATGTAGCATGTCCTATAGCCAGTCAATCATGCACTCTTAGATGTAGTGAGCTGCTTCAAATGAAATCAGGGCTTGCATTTCAGTCCTCCATTGCCAGGGCCTAGGGCTAGGGACTGTCATGGGTGTCCAGGGTCATACCAAACCCACACCCACTGTTATGCGAGTCGACAGATTTACATCAAGGTCAATGATACTCACTCTGAGGGAGGTATTCATGAAGAGATGCTGGATTACCTGAGTAGAAGGTTGTAGAACTGTGTGGAATGTTGGGGAAACATGATTACCGTGAGAGAGATAATCAAGGAGAGATATAGTCCTGTAACAAGATAAGAGACTAGAAAGGAAAGATCAAAGAGGAGGAGTAAGATGGAAAGGCAAGTAAGTGGTAATCGGTCTTCTCATGTAGGGGAGCAAA
>JBBPMO010001090.1:0-12631 GCA_038090315.1 Xanthoconium stramineum
CCGGTCATTCACTGGATTTGCAAACTTTTACAGGAAGTTCATCCCGGACTTCTCTAACATTGTCACTCCCCTCAACCTGCTCACTCGCAAGGGAGAACCCTGGATCTGGACCCAACTCCAGCAACGCGCCTTTGAACATCTCAAACACATCTTTTCCTCTGCCCCCGTCCTACGAATCCCTGATGTGACTCGCCCCTTCTCCATCATGACTGATGCCTCTCTATTAGCTGCAGGAGCAGTACTCATGCAGGCTAACGAAAACTCTGACCTACACCCATGCACTTATTTCTCCCACACTTTCTCCTCCGCCCAGCGCAACTACGACATCTATGACCGTGAACTCCTCGCAGTCATCATGGCATTAGAGGAATGGCGCCAATATCTACAAGGAACTACGCATCCCATCACCATCATCACCAACCACAAGAACCTCTCCTACATCAAGGACCCTCGAAAATTATCCAGACAACAAGCCAGATGGTCATTATTCCTGCAGGACTTTGACATACAGTGGCAGGTCACCCCTGGAACCAAAATGGCCCCAGCAGACGCATTATCCAGGTGTGACCATGTAGACACCACCCAAGATAACCAGGAAGCGTCCATATGCCCGGAACCCATTGTCATCTCAGCACTAGACCTCGCCCTAGCCCGGAAGATTCGGTCTTCCACCGAGTCTGACCTGCTCGTACTTTGAGCTTTGGAAGGTTTGAAAATAGACTCCCCCCTGTTCCCTCGCTCATCCATGGATGACTGGCACATGACCAATGGCCACCTGTACTTCAAAGGTCACATGTATATTCCCCCACATGAGCGACAGGCTATTGTCCGATCTATACATAATTCCCCCACCACAGGACATGCAGGCCATTTCTGGACCAAAGCCCTGCTAGAAAGAGACTTTTGGTGGCCTGGCCTCTCCTCATTTGTCAATGCCTTCATATCTGGGTGCACCATATGCCAACAGAACAAAGTTAACCATCATCCCACTTGTCCCCTGCTTGCCCCCATTCCCTCGTCCTCCACCCTGCCTTTCAAACAACTATCTGTTGACCTTGTCACCAACCTCCCTCCTTCGAACAGACATGATTCATTGATGGTCGTGGTCAACCACGGCCTTACAAAGGGGGTAATTCTCATTCCCTGTTCAAAAACCATAGATGCGGCCGGAGTGGCCAAACATTTTCTTCACCATGTATTCAAACACTTTGGTCTCCATGACTCTCTGATATCCGACAGAGGCCCACAGTTCGCATCCACCTTTGCCAGAGAACTGGCACGACTCCTCCACTATGATGTCAAACTCTCCACCGCGTATCACCCTCAAATGGATGGACAAACAGAACAAACCAATCAAGAGGTAGAAACATACCTCCACATCTTCTGCGCCAACAACCCTTGGAAATGGATGGACCTGCTTCCCACCACTGAGTTTCACCATAACTCCGTCCCTCATAGCTCCACTAAAGTTTCACCCTTCTCCTTGTTACACGGATATGAACCTAGAGCGTATCCACCCCTGGGAAAGACCTTCCTCCCAGCCCTGGAAAATCGCTTAACAACCCTGGAGGAAGCCCAAAAAGAAGCCTTGGCTGCACATGAAACTGCCTGGCGGATCATGAAAGAACGAAACACCCAGAACTTCTCCCCTTGGAAAGTTGGAGATAAGGTGTGGCTAGAAGCAACGAACCTCCGTCTCAGCTATCCTTCCAGGAAACTCGCTCCCAAACGACAGGGACCCTTTGAGATATCTCAAGTGCTTTCCCCCCTCACTTACCGCCTCCACCTACCATCCACCTGGAAAATACACAACATCTTCCACACCTCTCTTCTCTCTTCTTACAAGGAAACCGAAGCACATGGTCCGAACTTCTCGAAACCACCACCTGATCTAATTGGTACCAAAGAAGAATATGAAGTTGAACAAATCGTCTCACACCGAGGAACTGCGGGACGTCGCAGGTACCTGACTGCATGGAAAGGATACTCCTCGTCAGAAAACACCTGGGAACCTGTTACGGTTGACTACTTGAATGGTACTTCTTTTCTTATTTCTCGTGCTTATCGTCGTATGCTTCCCTTAGGACTCTGTCAATACCTGGAGGACTGGCATGTATTCACCCTTGGTCCCCAGTCCTTTTCGCTCACGCCCTTCTCTGAGGGCATCCCCACCCCTGTTCCCTTACTCCTTTTCCCTTCCTGAGTGGGGTGGGTTCTCATCTTGATCGTAGTCTTGCTCATTGCCTTTGTGATCCCCGCGGACAGTATCGCCTCCTATAGGTAGCTCTCTTACGCTACCTCGTGTTCCGTATGACTCACCCTATGTTCTACGACGTTCCCTCGTATTCTACAATGACGCGTCCCGTAGTACTTATACCATCCTGCCGCTGTACTATTTCCTTACGCTTATTCTACGCAATACAAGGTATCTTGTCACGTCCAAGTCTTGCCTTGAAGAACCCTTAGTCTCCTTAGTCTTGCCTTGTCATCTCAAAGGACGTTGCGTCTCTTCGTGAGCACCTCCCTTTGATCTGACCGTTTAGGCCGTCTCCCTCTAGTCGACAACTTATCTTTCGCGTAACAGAACCCGAATCCAACCTCCAACACGCACCGGAAATACTCGGAACATATAAACGGACCCATCAGCTTGACTACTTAACCATGATACCATGCCCTTCATCATCAAACACAACAACACCCTCCCCATCCGCTGGTGCGATATTCCCTGGAAACTGGGCCTCACCAAATACCAGCTTGACTACCTCAGACGCAACAACCTCAACCTCAACCACGCTAAGACCCACTCCTGTTTCTGCAAGAAGCTTAGCTGCCCCATCCATTGGTGAAATCGCAGGACAAGGTGTCTCTTCGTGAGTACCCCCCTGCGCATGCCCGTGGCCACACAGGTCTCCTACTCAACTTCTCCAAGTCCCACGATGCTGGTCGTCATCGCTCTCTCTCTCTACCTCTTCGCTGTATTACTTTCAGCCTGCATCCTTCGTTATTTTCACCATTGATCTAACCCCCCACCATATGAATGCCACATCTCTCGACCTCTCGCACTCACGAACCTTCCCACACACCCCCACCCGACTCTCAACTGATCCAGTTCTCCCTTCTCCCGACCTCTGGACTCTACACCCTATATACCCTTGTCATCTCCTCCCCGGCCATCCTCATTGCTGTTGAAGGACTCCCAGGATACCAGACCGACCTCACCTGCCAACTCCTCGTCCAACTCTTACATCTCGTCGCCCTCGCTCAAATCCAACACTTCTGTGCCTGCCCAAATGACCTACCTAGCGATCTTGGCCTCCCGCTTTGCGCTACTCTCTCCCTCCTCGTCGGACCAATCCTCGAATTACTCCACACCTATTCCTTCCACCGCCACCTGGAGGAGCTCCCTAGCAAAGTCCTTTACCCAGCCTTTCGACAAGTCTACCTCACCCTCTCCCAAGCCGAGCAACAACACTACCACAGACAGACCGGAATCCACACCCCCTCTCCTACCCTTCCCCTGGCCCTTCAAATCTCATCACGCCCCTCTTCACCTACTCCCTCCTCAGTAGCTGATGATGAAGTCATCTGCATTCAAGTCGCTAATGGGCAATGGATCACCTCTTCCGCCTCTCGAGTTCTCGTCCAAAACTCTCACCCTGACTCCCCCAACACCCAATGTTACTGTTGCTTGGATCTCAGTCATCATGGGCTCTCCTGTCCCCTGTATACCTGTCCTACCTGCAGGGAATCAGCGCCTGGTCACACTGCACATCATTGTTTGGAGACCCAATGTGATCTCTGTCACCGGTGGGGACATTCTGACGAGGTATGCAATCTTCGGATCTGTGGAAGATGCAACGCCCTGGGACATGTGGTCAATAACTGTCCAGTCAACCCATTTACCCAACCAGACATTCACTACACTTATGGAGGCACCTACTCGGACAACGATGACCTCAACACCCTTGTGGATGACAACTAGGGAAGTAGTATGTGTCAAGCCTGGGGCTCGAATGTACAAAGGGGGTAATGTTACAATTTCTTTCCTTTCCCATGTCTTTTTTCTCATCTCTGTAGTACAACACCCTTACTTCTCCTTCACTCCCTCTTACCAGGAGATCAACCTATACCTACTCGCCTTCCCTGACTACTCTTCTCCTCTCCTGTTTCCTCTTTAGTATCGCCTTGTTCTACAGGACTATCTCACTCCCTGGTTACCTCTCTCATGGTAACCATGTTTCCCCCACCTTCCATAGAGTTCTACGACCTTCCGCTTAGGTAACTCGTAGTACTTAAATACCCACTCAGCCTGTACTCGTCTCTCTATTCTTGTTCTACGCAATCACAGCATCAGTTCTATGAATCCGCAATCCGTCTGATTGTGACCTTGTCCCCTCATCTCTTGTTCATAACCCTAGCCTTACTTTGAGGACGCAGTGTCTCTTCGTGAGTACCTCCCTCAGAGTAAGTATCATTGACCACGATGTAAGTCTGTCGACTCGCGTAACAATCTCCATAGTACAACATCCTTACTTCTCCTTTGCTCCCTCCTACCAAGAGACCGATCAGTATTTACTCGCTTTCCCGTCCTATTCCTCTCCTCTTGTACTTCCTCTTTAGTATTGCCTTGTTCTATAGGACTGTCTCCCTCCGTAGTTACCTCTCTCACGGTAACCATGTTTCCCCTACCTTCCACACAGTTCTACGACTTTCCACTTAGGTAATCCGTAGTACTTAAATACCCGCCCAGCCTGTATTCGTCTCCTCATTCTTGTTCTACGCAATCACAGTGTCAGTCTTACGAATCCGCAATCCGTCTGATTGTGACCTAGTCCCCTCGTCTCTTGTTCATAATCATAGCCTTGCTTTGAGGACGCAGAGTCTCTTCATGAGTACCTCCCTCAGAGTAAGTATCATTGACCTCGATGTAAGTCTGTCGACTTGCATAACACTAGTAGTCATTCATATACTAGGAGTGTCTAGAAAGTAATCTCTGGTTGGATTCATGTTGAGAGTGTCTTTAAAGTAATCTTTGACATGCAGGGAGGGCTATGAGTAATCTCCTGCCAGATGGGATATGCATTGAGTGAAGTATCCTAGGAAGGATCTCACAAAGAGTCGCAATGTCCTAAGAGGGCTGTTCCATGCAAGGGAAGGCTTCAGATGAGGTGGTCTCAAGGCAAACCTTGGAAACTAGAAACTAGGCTGAATTGTGTAGAACTAGCTGAGGAGCAAGATACAGGAGAGGGGGGTTTATATACTATACAAGGGCAGCACATGGACCAAGTGATATAAGGGGAAACTGAGTCATCCAATAGAGAGATAGTGACTAAGAAGAGTAGCTGTCCAATGAGAAAGCAAGAAAGAGAAGTGGAACAATAATGAAACATCAGAATGGTGCTGCAGCACAGTTGTGCAGTAGCTGTGAAATCTAAAAGGGAAAGCATATGAGATAAGAATGGAACAGAATGGAAACCATTGGTCCAATCAACCAGTGGAGGATTGGAAATAGAAGAAAGAAGAAAAGAGCTAAGGCAGTGTTCCATCTAAGGGAATGAGGCATTGGGAATGAAAGAGGAAAGGTTGTGAAACTGGTCTGGTGATGCAAGGAATTCCACAAGGGAAACATGCAGAGGTTTGTCCAGAGAGAGAAAGATGTAGGGAATATCATGGAGGCCAACAAATTCTGTAACACCACCAAGTTCTATGATTTTCTGGTTAGGTAATCAGTAGTACTTAAATACCCATACAGCCTGTATCCTCTTCTCATTCTTGTTCTATGCAATTACAATGTCAAACTTGTGTCCACAACTTGACTGTTGTGTCCTTGTCCCTTTGCTCTTGAGATTCTACCCTTGAGATTTCTTTGAGGATGCAGTGTCTCTTTGTGAGTACCTCTCTCAGAGTAAGTAAATTCTAGACCCTGCATGCAAGTTTGTTGACTTGTGTAACAAGACTTGTGCTTGCATGACAATGGTTCAGCCTTATCCTTGAAGGAATTATCTCTCTAAGCTGACATATCCTTAGACTCATCCTGGGTAACTGCCATGAGTGCCTTCTTGTCTGCATTTGGCACATACTCTGAGCCAGACAGTGAGCTAAGGTCCTTAACATTTGATTTATTGGCAGTTGTCTTTATTTCAACTGTACTGGAGGAAGATTGAACAACAGCTTATTTGGGCCTTGAAGAGTAGCTTTGTGTCTCTTTGGTTGAGGGTTGGACTTCTTGAATACTATTGGATTTGTTGAGATCAGCAGGAGGATTTCAAGATTTTCCCTTGCTTTTACAGACTATCTTGATGTTGAAATCTAAAAGTGAGAGGACTTCCAGAGTGTTATATAAAGTGTATCTTCTGCATCTAGGTTGAAGTTGTTGATCCAAGGCAGGTGCTCACAAAGAGATGCAATGTCCTTGAAAAAACCAAAAGTGCAAAATACTAGAATTCTCAAAGAGGTTTAGGAAACAGGCTAGGGCTTGGATACAACAAATTAGCTTGTGATTGTGAAGAATAAGCATAAGGAGAAGAGTATAGCAGCAAAGAGGTATACATAAGTACTAGAGGACACATCATCATGGAACATGATGGAATGTCATAGAACAATGACTAAAGGGGAACACATAGGTCATGTGAGAGAATTACCTAGAGGAGATATGATTGTTCACAAGAGTAATACAATAGTCATAATGACTCACACCTTTGGAAGTATAAAAAGAGCAGAAGAGAAACAAAGGTGGATGTGTCTAAGAAAAGGGTCTAAGGTAGAAAGAACTGGAACTAAGAAAAAGTACATACTGGTCCTCAGTGAACAAGGAGAGTCCAAGAACAGTATACAAATGACATGAAATGGAAAGAAGAAAGTCAATCCCTCCAATATAACTGAGTGTAACATTACTTCTCTTGTACACTTGAGCTCTAGGCTCAAGCAATACAGAATATCTCTTTAGAAGATCAAAGGGGTTATCCATAGCCAAAGATGTGGGCAGCCTGTTCTTCCAATAGGACTATAAATGGACAGTCATCAGCAACATGACCTGGTTGATTGCAATGTCTGCACACTTGTTGTGGACATGCCTGATCAGAATTAGTTAGTGATTTGAAGTCCAGTTCAAAACTGCAAAAAAGACCACAACCGGACTGGACTGACCATCAGTTGCAACTGGACTTGGGTCCAGTTGCCTTGGATTCAAAGAATAAATGGTTTGGTTGCCTTTTTTAAGGAGGAAAGCATCAGACTGGTCTGGAACTGGTTGCAACTGGTTGTGGATCGGACCGGTTGCCTTGTGCATGGATGGGCCTACATACCCCCACTTTCCACAAATTTTTGGAATTTCTTTGGAATTTCTCTGATTTTATACAACTATATCTTTATTAAAATGACATCCAACATGGAAATGATCATATCTCCATCATGCATGAGCCAAATTGCATGATCCATGGCTCATCAGGAAGCCTTGGGTCCATCATACATCCGCCCCACTCATGGCCAAGTGGAAAATTCGCATGTAGACCGGTTGCAGGCCGGTCTTTAATAGTTGTGGACCAGTTTTTCAAGAAACCATTCTGGACTGGTTGTGTTATGCTGAGGCCTAGTCACTAGTCGCTTGTTGTATACCAGGAGTGTCCTTAAAGTAATCTTTGACATGCAGGGAGTGGCTATGAGTAATCTCCTGCTGGATATGGTTCATGCTAAGGGAATATCCTAGGGAGGATCTCATGAAGAGTCACAATGTCCTAAAAGAGCCAATCTGTGCAAGGGAAGGCTTCAGATGAGAGGGGTCTCAAGGCAAACCTTGGAAACTAGAAACTAGGCTGGGATTGCATAGAACTAGCTGAGGAGCAGAGATACAAAAGAGGCAGGTTTATATGCTGTACAAGGGCAGTGCATGGACCATGTAGAAA
Organism: Xanthoconium stramineum; assembly: GCA_038090315.1. Taxonomy (NCBI): domain Eukaryota; kingdom Fungi; phylum Basidiomycota; class Agaricomycetes; order Boletales; family Boletaceae; genus Xanthoconium; species Xanthoconium stramineum. The sequence continues at coordinate 7,902 of JBBPMO010001090.1, forward strand.
AGGAAAAACTGAGTCACCCAAGAGAGAGATAGTGACTAAGGAGAACGGCTGTCCAATGAGAAGAGACAAGATAGGTGAAAGAAGAAATGGAGTAGAAGAGTGATGTTGCAGCACAGTTGCACAGTAGCTGCAGAATCTAAAGTGGAAAGCATACAAGACAAGAATGGAACAGAATGGAAACCATCAGTCCAATCAACTGGTGGAGGATTGGAAATAAAACAAGAAAAGAAAGAGACCAAGATGGTGTTCCATCTAAGGGAATGAGGCATCAGGGATGAAAGTGGAAAGGTTGTGAAACCGGTCCAGTGATGTGAGGAAGTCCACAATGGAGACATACAGGGGCTCCTCAGGAGAGAGGAAAATGTAGGGGATATCATGAAGGCCAACAAATTCCATAACATTACCCTCCTTGTAAGGCTGATTCACCAAATCAGAAAGTGCCATCTCCTGGAGCAGTGTCTGAGTTAGAGCATAAAGGGCAGTCTGCCTGCTTGTGGCCAGGGGCTGTGGCATTGCAGATGGGGCAGATGTAGAGGGTGCAATTGATTTTGGGGTGACCATGCTCTCCACAGAAGTAGCAGGCCAGGTGTTTGACCCAAGTATGAAAGGAGGGGGAGCAAGTGACTGGGTGGACAGAAGGGCCTGGGATGAGAATTGGGGAAGGGGAGGAACTCTGAGGAGAGATATTTCTACCTTCCATAAGGGCTGCAGAGATTTGGGTAGCAAGAGAAGATAAGTCCCAGATGGAGGGGTTTCGGACATTAAAGATAGGAGTGCTGGGATTGTGACCTGGTGGCAGAGTAGGTCCATTGCCATTGGCAGGGTTAGGTCCTGAGCTATCTCTAGTTGGAGGTGGAGTGGGAAGTCCACTGGAGTTGCTGCTATTAGTGTAGACAGCAAGGTTGGGTCCAGTGAGGGAGCATACAACTCCCTCAATGACATCACAGGAGATGTCTTCAGGGAGGGAGGCAATGATTCTGCAGAATCCCAGATTGGACAAGAGGTTGAGGATTTGACCCCTGAGGTCAAGGACAAGCTGACCAAGTGATCAGTTGTACTCATTATAGGGAGGCAGTTTCTCAGCATAGAAGTTGCAGAGGGCAACGTAGGTGCAGAAAAGGGCAATGGCATTACACATGGAAGGGGAGTTACAAATGACAGCATGACCTTTGAGGAATTGAGCAAGGTGAGGGATTTTGAGGAAGGCAGTGAAGAGGAGGTTCCTCTGAAGGTTGGGGAGTGCAAGGAGTTGGGATGAAGAAGGCATAGGGAGCCCAGGATGGGTGATGACCCTAGTTTTTATAGAAGAGAGAACAAATAAGGAGAAACAAGAAATTTTATTACTCCCTTCTGGCTGTATAAAAATGGAAACAGTGTCGGAAGGGCAGAATTCTGTGTGAGCACTGGAGGCCATTGCTGGCAGGATTAATTCAGACCTTTAGGTGTTGGATTGGTTTCCCCATCTGCTGTTAGCCCATTGATCTTTTGAGTATTGCCAATCTGGGAAATGGATAGAAGATGGCCAGGTGAACATAAAGTCCTGCTGATGTCCAAAAAGGGAAAAAGAAACTACTAGTGGGTGTGAAGGTAAGTGTAAATGAGATAATAAGTAGAGACAGGCCAGAGTGAAGACGAAAACCATTTCAGCAGTGGTAAGATTGAGCTGCATGGTAGTCAATGTCAAGGGCTGCCTGGGGTGGCAAAGTTCTTGGGATGCTTCATTTTATAGGCATGTAGGAGGTACTTGGTGTGCACAAGATGGGAAGGAGGTTCCCAAATGTCTTCCGATGGGGGATAGCCCTCCCATCAGACATGAAATTGTTGGCAGGATGTGGAGCCCTGATGGGTGACAATGCATTCTATGGTGTATTCTTCTTCTCTGCAGATAATGGAGGGTGGAGGAGATAGGAAGTTCAGGCCATGTTTGGGGGTTTTTCAATAGGTGGATAGGAGAGAAGCATGGAAGACAGGGTGCATCTTCCATGTGGGTGGTGTTACGATTGACTATCTCTATGGGGCCTCTTTTCTTCTCATTCGTACTACTCAACGTATGTTTCCCTTAGGACTCTGTCAGTATCTCGAGGACCGGTATGTATTCTCTTTAGGTCCTCACTGTTTCTCCTTCGCGCCATTTCCTGAGGACGCCCCTACCCCTGTTCCCCTTCTGCTCTTCCCTTCCTGAGTGGGGTAGGATCTCATCTTTGAATCTCATCTTTGATCTCGTTGTTACAACCATAGCCTCCTTGTGATCCCCGCAGACAGATCTATCTCCTCTAGGCGGTTCTCTCACACCGCCTCGTGTTCCTCATGACTCACTCTTGTTCTATTGTATTCCATTGAGTTCCACGATGACGTGTACAGTAGTACTTATACCACCTGCCGCTGTATTAGTTCTTTACGCTTATTCTACGCAATACAAGGTATCTTGTCGCATCCAAGTCTTACCTTCAGTCTCAGTCTTTCGGAATCACGTCTAAGTGATATCCAACCTCCTAGTCCTGCTTAGTCTTTCCAAAGGACGTTGCATCTCTTCATAAGCACCTCCCTTTGGTCAGACTGTATAAGCCGTTCCATAGACGACGGATATCTTCCGCGTAACAAAAGAATAAGTGTACTTTCAGTCCCTCCTATTCAGGAGCAGGACTCACCCCCTCGTAGTCAACATATCCGGCCGAAGACCCAGAGTCAGTCAGGACCCCGACGACATTAATCCAGACCCTAGCCCTAGCAACCCCCTAGACCGAGCCACTACCCCTTTAGTCTCCAGCTCCGTACTACCTACGTACAGACCCACAGCAATTCACCCAGTTACCCTAGTACCCCCAGCAAACCCCATGTCCACCCAAACCTCTAGCACTACGGCGATAACCTCGCACGAGATTAAAACTGCCCTCCCTGCCCCATTCTCTGGAAAAACTCTAGAAGCGTCAAGATGGCTGAAGGCCATGGACGCTTACTTCCTGATTAATCCGGGCATTTACACCTCGGACGAACTCAAACTCGCCCTCATCCTTAGCAAGATGGGGACCGGAAAAGGCATTGCCTTCTCTGAGAAATGGTACGACAAGTTAAAAAGTACCACACTCAAACCTGAAGATAAAACCCTTGAGAAATTTGTCGAAGATTACAATGAGAATTTCAACCCCCTTGATACCAAAGTACGGGCAAGACGAGACCTAGCCAACCTCGTCCAAAGACCAGGAAAAGATGAGGACGGGACCCCTAACGACGGGTTCCAGGAGTACATCAATAGCTTCGAAAACCTTGCTACAAAGGCACAGTTTGAGGATAAACTCACAGCAGTCACCCAGTTCTCCATGGGACTCGACCGACAACTCTCTACCATGATCCTATCCATGCAAGACCCGCCCGACTCTCTTGAAGGATGGATTACGAAAGCTAAAACCTTCCATAACCAAAAGCTACGCATTGATGAAATCAGAAGAGGAACTCGACCCTTCCATTTCCGAACCTCGAACCCCTCTTCCTCCCGAACTCCTCCTGACCCAAACGCCATGGAAATTGACGTCATTAGACTCAAGAAACTCTCCCCTCAGGAACGCGCAAAGTGCATGAGGGAAGGAAGATGTTTCCAATGCAGAAAGACTGGCCATGACGCCAGGAACTGCAGGACCAAGACAAACTCCCCTCCAGGCCCTTCTCGCCCTCCCCAACAGGTTCTCCATCTGAAGGAAACCCCAGTCACGCCTCCCGCTACCGAGCCTAAAGCTTCCTCCTTCGCAGAATACGCACGATCTCTCGGAAAGACAGAAGAAGAACTCCTTCAAACCTTGAAACTCTGTTATGAAGACCTGGATGAAGAAGTCAAAGCCGCGGAAACCTTTGAAGAGTTACAGGATTTTTGAAAAGGGAGGATGTTTCGATGTCACCTTCCCAAGTAAACCATGTATTTACCACCCTCCCCAATGAAAGAACCTTGCGTATCCCCGTAAAGATCTCGGTAAACAATCAAATCATCGAAACCACCGCCATCATCGACTGTGGCGCAACTGGAAGCTTCATTGACCCGGAACTCATAGCCTTAGCTGAATTTCCCCTGAGAAAACTCGACAGACAAGTCAAGGTGTACAATGTAGATGGAACAACCAATTCCAAAGGCAATATCGTCTGGGAAACGGAAGTCGATCTCCTATTCCCCAAACATTGGGAAAACATCTCACTCATGGTCCTAAACCTTGGATGAAAACAAATCATTCTAGGCATGACATGGCTCAAGAAATGGAATCCCGCCATCGATTGGATAAACAAACGGATCTCCATCCCCAGACTCATCAACAGAAGGGACGCAGTGCCTCTTTGTGAGCGCCTCCCCTCCTGGAATGATTCCCTAGTCCCCCAAAGATATATCCTCCGATGGTTGGGAATGGACGCCGATCTTAAGACCACCTATCACCTCAAGAAAAGGGAAGCTTGGCTGTCTGGGGAAACTATCGGAAAGGTTACCATTTCAACCCAGATTGCCCAAGAAACTAAGCCAACCGAAGCCGTTCTCCCCGAATGGTGTAAGGACTTTGAAGACATCTTCTCGGAAAAGTCCCACGAGAAACTTCCCCCTCATCGTCCATATGACCATGTCATAGACCTAAAACCTGACTTCGTTCCTAAAATTGCCAAAGTGTACCCCCTGAACCCCCTTGAGATGGAAACATGCAAGTCGTTCATTGAAGAACATCTGAAAACTGGTCGCATCATCCCTTCCAAATCCCCCC